>JAZHEH010002757.1:0-145998 GCA_036589455.1 Ateles fusciceps
GTGTGCAAGCGGTGTGTGTGTGCACCTGTATGTCTCTCTCTGATTTCCCTCTCTCTTCTTCCTGCTCCCTCTCTTTCTCCCACTCTGCATCTGTGTGTGTGTGTGTGTGTGTGTGTGTGTGTGTGTGTGTATGTATTGGGACCATTGTGCCCTGTGCATCAGAGGATGCTTTCTTGCATGACAGTCTCTCTTCTGCAGAGCCTCTTCCCACATCTCTGCCTGGGTCGCTTGGCCTGTAGTCATTCATTTTCCCAGCAGTTCCAGCTGGTGTTCATGAAGGCCTGAGCAAAGTGGGGAGGGAGCTGTGTAGACCAGTATGGGTTTCAGTCACCTACCCATTGTGAGCAGCCTATGTCTTAGGGCCAAGATGACCACACACCCCAGCCATGGACAAAAGCCTCATCACAGCTCACTGTCCACCTGCAGGAGGGTTGCCCACCAACCTCAAGGAAGATGGTTCTCACTTCCATTGCCTTTGCTCTCATACAGAAATCAAGCCACAACTTGACACAGGGGGGGAAAGGGTGCCAAGAACCGGATGTGGCAAAGATCTCTGTCACTCCAATGCTGGCATTTCTGGCCAATTACTCTCCCCGTGCCCCCTGATGCCCGTGGAGGTGGCAGTGTGCTGTATTTGTATCTGTCTCCAAGGTTTCTTCCTCCCTCTTTCTTATCTGCCCCATTTCTGAGAAGCCTGGTGGATTCTTGGTCTGGCTCAGTGTCTTCAACAGAGAACACTCCCCATTCCAGCAGGGGGGAAATCTCGTGGGGGAGACCTTTCATAACCTTCCCCCCTGCAAAACTGTTTCTGGATGATTGGGCAGGTGCCATGATTGTGGAGCTCTGGGCTTCCATCCCCGTGTGGGATACAGATGCTCTCTGGGTCTCCATGTGACACTGCATGGAGACCTCTGCGACCTTGCCCTCTCCACAAGGCAGTGTTGCAATTCACCTTCCCTTCCTCTCTCATATTTGAGGACCATTTGGCTCCTCTGCTCCTGGGGGAAGGTGCTTTCAAGCACTGAATCCTTTGGCTGCCAAGGAAGCCATGGAGTAGGTCAAAGGGATTAGGTTTTGCTGGGTGTATGGGAGGTTGTGTCCTGGGAACCTGCTGGATGGCGGGTTCAGCACACCATGCCTTGAAGACCATGTGATCTCTCTGTTCCCGAGCAAGGCCCTTCTTTCTTCTGTCCACTGTAATTCCATTCCCACTTACCTATGTGGGATCCAACATAAGATCCAAGGCAAAGTCCAGAGAGTCCATTGGGTACCCTGAATCTCCTCTTCTGCCAGGAGCTGAAGTAGAAGGCTGCTTCATGGAGACCATGAAAACAAGAGACTTATGGGTTTGTCGCTCACTTGGTTCTCTCCCATGCCCCTTTCCCAGGCCTAGCCAAACCCCCTTCTTTCACCGCTGTTTTCCCTGATGCCAACTCCTTCACAGCTATTTCATAAAGGGGACCGCAGCCTGAATTCCTGGAACCAGAAGCGAGTTGAGTCCCCTCACCAGTGCACATGCATGAGGCATCAACTGGTCCTCGGGTCATAGTGAGGTTCACCATTGCCCCAATGATGGGTTCTGAGATGTCACATAGGAGGAGCCCCTGTGGCATTGTGTCAGGAACTGGGCTCAGGCCTCACCTCACCAGGACTTCCACAGGATAGTCTCTGGAGGCCAGGATTCGCTGAAGGTAGGCCAGGAGGAAGAGACCCCAGGTAGAGGAGCACCAGGAAAGCAGTGTGGAATCCCAGGATCAGGTCTGCGCCAATGGGGTACAGGAGAATCTCCCCAAATAATGTGCCTTGGTCATCTGCAGGACAATTCTGCCTATGTACCCGTGGGTGGCTCTCTCACCAGACGGTGCTAGAGATGGACAACAAAACCCTGTAGGTTCAGGGGTTGCCTGGAAGTGAGTGATTCCATGCCACTGCTTTGTGTCTGTGTGTGTGGAAAAGGTGTTGCTTGTGCGTGTGTGCCTGTATGTGTGTGTACCTGTATGTCTCTGTCTTATTTGTCCCTCTCTTCTTCCCATGCCCTCTCTACTCACTCTCTGCATCTGTGTGTGCATGTGTGTGTGTGTGTGTGTGTGTGTGTATGTGTGTTGGGACACCTGTGCCCTATGCACTAGGGGGTGGTTTTTTGCATGATGGCCTTTCTTTTGCTAAGCTTCTCCCCCACCTCTCTTCCTGGGTCAAATGGCTGGTCATCAGTCATTTCCCTGGCGCTCCAACTGGCATTTGTGAAGGCCTGGGCAACGTTGGGCAGGCATTGTGTTGAACCAGCATGGGGTTCAGTCACCTCCCTACTCTGAGTGACCTCTTTCTTAGGACCAAGGCAACAACAGACCCCATCCTTGACCACAGCTTACTGTCCAACTGCAGGAGATTTGCCCACCGACCTGAAAGAAGATGGTTCTCACTTCTCTCGCCTTTGCCCTTGTTGAGAATTCTAGCCATAGCTAGACACAGGGCCAGAACAGCGCTCCAAGAACCAGATGTGGCAAACATATCTATCACTCCAACACTGGCCTTTCTGGCCAAGTAAACCTTTTGTCACCTCCCCCCCCGGGATGCCCATGGAGGTGGCATTGTGCTGTCTTTGGCCTGGTCTCTGGTCTTATTCTCTGTCCTCCCTCTTTCTCTATCTGTCCCATTTTTGACAAACCTAGAGGCTTCTTGGTCTGGCCCAGTGTCTTCAACAGAGAACACTCCCCAGTCCCACGGGCTGAAAAGATTGTGGGGGATGCGTTTCATTTCTGTTTCTCCCTCCAAAGCTGTTTCTGGATGATTGGGAAGGTGTGATGATCATGGAGCTCTGGGCTTCCATCCCCATGTGGGACAGGGAGGCTCTCTCAGTCTCCATGTCTCACTGGATGGCTGTCTGGCTGGCCTTTGCCATCTCCACAAGGCAGTGTTGCAATTCACCTGCCCTTCCTCTTTCTCGTTCCTGAGTGCCATCAGCTCCTCGGCTCCTTGGGAAAGTGCCTTCAGCCACTTGACACTTTTGGCTGCCACAGATGCCAGGGAGTGATCAAAATGGTTTGGGTTTCGCTGGATGAGGAGAGATTGTGTCCGGGGTACCTGATGGGTGGTGGGGTGGGAACACCACACCTTTGGTCCCATGGGATCTCTCTGTGCCTGAGTGATGCCCTCCCATCTCTCTCCATTGTAATCCCATTCCTGCTTACCCAGGTGGGATACAAAATGAGATCCAAGGTGGAGTCCGGGGGAGCCCATCAGGTGCCTAATCTCCACTCTTCCTCGGAGCTGAAGAAGAAGGCGGCTCACTCAGGGAGGCCCTGAGGACACGAGTCCTATAGGTTTGGCCATGGGTCACCCCTTTCCTAGGCCTCCCAGTACCTGCCACTTTCACAGATTATTGCTTCATTGCAGCCATTTTTAAAGGGGGGGGGCCACCTGACTTCCCAGAGCCAGGCGTTTTCTGAGTCAGTCTCACCAGTACCCATGCTCGAAGCATGAGCCGCTCCTCTGACCATAGTGATGTTCACCATTGCCCTGATGATAGGTTCCTGATATGTCACAAAGGAGGAGCTCCCTATGGCAATGTGTCAGGAAAGGGGGCTCAGGTGCGTCCTCGACAGGATTTACAAGGATAGTCTACGGAGGCCAGGATTTGTTAAATATGGGCCAGGAAGAAGAAACCTTAGGCAGAGGGAGCCCCTGGGGAGCAGTGCAAAATTCCGAGTCTCAGACCAGCACTGATGGGGTACAGGTGAGTCTCCCCAAATGTCCCCTGGTCATCTCCAGGACACCTCTGCTTGTGTACCAGTGGGCTGCTTTCTCACCGAGGTCCTAGTTGTGGACAACAGACACCTGCAGCTTCAGGGGCTGCCTGGGGGTGAGTGATACTCTGACACAGCTGTGTGTCTGTGTGTGTGGAAGTGGTCTTGTTTATGCCCCTTTATGTCTCTCTCTGATTTATCTCTCTCTTGTTTCCCACTCCCTCTCTTTCTCTCTCTCTGCACTCTGTGTGTGTGTGTGTGTGTCGTGTCTGTGTGTGTCGGGCGCATGTGCCTTATATGACATAGTGCAGATTCCTGCAAGACAGCCTTTCTTTCACTGAGCCTCTCCACACGTCTCTGCCTGGGTCGCATGGCCAATCCTCAGTCATTTCCCCTGGTGGTTCCACCTGGAGTTTGTGAAGGCCTAGGCAACATGGGGAAGGAGCTGAGTCAGACCAGCATGGGTTTCAGTCACCTCTTCATCTTGAGTGGCCTATTTCTTAGGACCTAGGTGATCACACCCTCCAGCTTTCGACAAAATCCTCACCACAGCTCACTGTCCACCTGCAGGAGGGCTACCCACCGATCTCAAAGAAGTTACTTCTCACTTCTCTCGCCTTTGCCCTCATTGAGAAATCTAACCACAGTTGGACACAGAGCCAGAAAGGGTGCCACGAACGGGATGTGGCAAATATCTCTATCACTCCAATGCTGGCCCTTCTGGCCAAGTCAAATTTTTGGCACTCCCCCAACCCCGATGCCTGTGGAGGTGGCAATGTGCTGTATTTGGCCTGGACTCTGGCTGAGGCTCTGTCCTCCCTCTTAACTGTCTGCCCCATTTCTGAGAAGCCTAGAGTCTTCCTGGTCTGGCTCAGTGTTTTCAACAGAGAACACTCCCCAGTCCAGCAGGGGGGAAACTTCATAGAGATGCGTTTTATGTCCATTTTCCCCTCCAAAGCTGTTTCTGGTTAATTTGACGGGTGCAATGATGCATGGAGCTCTAGGCTTCCATCCTCTCTCGGTCTCCATGTCCCACTGGATTGCTGCCTGGCTGGAATTTCCCATCTCCACAAGGTGGTGTTGTAATTCACCTGCCCTTCCTCTCTCATTCTTTAGAACCATCTATCTCCTCTGCTCCTGGGGGAAAGTGCCTTCAAGCATTTATCTTTTGGTTGCCATGGATGCCAGGGAGCTACCCAAAGGGATTAGGTTTCTCTGGGTGAGGGGAGGTTGCCTTCAGGATACCTGCCAGGTAGCAGGGTGGCGAAACCACGCCTTGGAGCCCATGTGATCTCTCCATACCCGAGTGAGGCCTTTCCCTTCTCTCCATTGTAATCCCATTTCTGCCTACCCCAGTGTCATCAAACATGGGATCTGACGTGGAATCCAGAGAGCCCATTGGTCGCCCTGAATCTGCTCTTCCACTGGGAGCTGAAGCAGAAGACCACTCCCTCGTGGAGGCCCTGAGGACATCAGTCCTATGGTTTTGATCCTGGCTTGGTCTCACGCAAACCCCTTTCCCAGGCCTCTCCAAAGCTACCGCTTCCGCCAAAGGTTTCTCTGCCACCAACTCCACTGCAGACATGTTTTAAAGGGGCAGCAGCCTGACTTCCTTGAGCCAGGTGTGAGTTGAGTCAGCCTTGCCAGGACACAAGCACGAGGCTGGGGCCACTCCTCAGGTCATGGTGACATTCATGGTTTCCCCGGTGATGAGTTCCTGAGAAGTCACAAAGTAAAAGCCCCATGTGGCAATGTGTCAGCAACAGGGCTGAGGCCCCTCCTTGCCAGGACGTCTACAGCATAGTCTCCAGGGGCCATGATTCGTGGAAGGTGGGCCAGGTGGGAAGAGACCTCAGTTGGAGTGAGTGCTGGGGAAGCAGGGCAGAATTGCAGTCTCAGGCCTGCATTGACAAGGTACAGATAAGTCTTCCCAAATGTCGTGCCCTGGTCATCTGCAGGACGAATGTGTGCCTGTGGGCTGCTCTCTCAGTGGAGGGCCCTAGTGGTGGACAACAGAACCCTGCAACTTAAGTGACTGCCTGGGGGTGAGTGATACTCTGCCACTGCTGTGTGTCTATGTTTGTCGAAGGGGTCTTGTTTGTGTTTGTGTGTGCCTGTATGTCTCTGTAATCTCTGTCTCTCTTCTTTCCCACTCATGTGATCTCTCTGGACCCCAACGATGTCCTTCCCACATCTCTCCATTATAATCCCATTCCCTCTTGACCCGAGGAGCAGCTCATGCCTTGCCCAAATGCACTGGGGGAGGTCGACTCAGCTCGCCCCTTCTTCTAGAACTCAGTCTGCAGCCTTTTAAGAAATGGCTTCAGTGGAGGTGGTGGTGAAGAAAGCGGCTGTGAAAGTGACAGGTTTGGGGAGGTCTTGGGAAGAGGCCTGTGTGAGACCAAGCCAGGGTCAAACCCAAAGGACTGGTGTCTTCAGGGCCTCCACGGGTGACTGGTCTTCTGCTTTAGCTTCCGGCAGAAAGGAGATTCAGGACTCCCAAATGGCTCTCTGGAATACACCTTGGATCCCATGTTGGATCACACCTGGGTAAGTGGGAGTGGGATTACAAGAGAGAGGCGGGAAGGGTCTCTGTCATGCACAGAGAGATCCCATGGTGCCCAAGGCATGGTGTCCCCCACCCCTCCACCCTGCAGGTACCCTGGAAGCAACCTCCCCTGCACCAAGCAAAATCCAATCCCTTTGGTTTGCTCCCTGGCATCCATGGCAGCCAAAAGATTCAGGGCTTGAAGGCACATTTCCCAGGAGGAGAAGAGCCAGATGGCCCTCTGAGTATGAGAGAGGAAGGGTAGATGACTTGCAACACAGCCCTGTGCAGAGGGGAAAGGCCAACTGGGCAGCCATCCAGTGGGACATGAAGACCGAGAGAGTATCCTTCTCCCCACAGGAAGGTGGAAGTCCAGAGCTTTGTGATCATCGCACATGTCCAATCATCCAGAAAGAGTTTGGAGGGGGAAACGGACATGAAACACATCCCCCACGAAGTCTCTCCTTGCTGGACTGGGGGGGAGTATTCTTGTTGAAGACAGTGACCCAGACCGCTAAGACTTTAGACTTCTCAGAAACAGGGCAGAGAGATAAAGATAGAGGACAGAGCCTAGGACAGAGTCCAGGTCAAATATAGCAAAATGCCACTTCAATGAGGAGTGCCAAACGATTGACTTGGCCTCAAAGTCAGGTGCTGGAGTGACAAAGATGCTTGCCACATCCCGTTCTTGGAGTCCTGTTCCAGCCCTGTCTCGAGCTGTGGCTAGATATCTTAATGAGGGCAATGACGAGAGAAGTGAAAACCATCTTCTTTGAGGTCAGTGGGAAGCCCTCCTGGAGGTGGTCAGTGAACTCTGGTGAGTCTTTTGTCCATGACTGGGAGGTCTTGGTCCTAAGAAAGAGCCCACTCAGAATTGGGAGTTGACTGAAACTCATGCTGGTCCGACATTGCCCAGGCCTTCGCAAACACCATCTGGAACCACCAGGGGAACGACTGATGACCGGCCTATGACCCAAGCAGAGACGTGGGGAGAGACTCAGCAAAAGAGAGGCCATTGTGCAAGAAAAAGCCCTCCAGTGCACAGGGCACACACATCTCAAAACAAAGACACAGAGAATGAGAAAAAGAGGGGAGCAGGAAAGAAGACAGAGAGAAATTAGGAGAGAGAGACATCAAGGCGTGCACACACAAAAAACACCCCTTACACACACACAGACACACAGCACTGGCAATGTATCACTCACCCCCAGGCAGACCCTGAAGATGCACGGTTCTGTTTTCCACCACTAGGACACAGCAGTGAGAGCAGCCCACGGGAAAACAGGAAGATGTGTCCTGGAGATGAACGGGGCATGACATTTGGGAAGACTCAACTGTACCACGTTGGCACATGCCTGAGACTGGAATACCGCTTTGCTTCCCTGGCACTCCCTCCACCTGAGGTCTATTCCTCCTGGCCTGCCTTCAGTGAATCCTGGCCTTTGGAGACTATCCTGTGGAAGTACTGGCAAGGAAGGTCCTGAGCCCTGTTCCTGACACTGCCACATGGGGCTTTTACTTTGTGACGTCTCAAGAACCCATCACCGGGACAATGGTGAAGGTCACTATGATCCAAGGAGCAGCTCGTGCCTTTTTTATGTGCACTGGTGAGGCAGACTCAACATGCGGATTACTGCAGGAAGTCAGGCTGTGTCCCCTTTAGAAATGGCTGGGGCAGATGTGGTGGCAGAGAAAGCGGTGGAAAAAGCAGTGTATTTGGGGGAGGCCTGGGGAAAGGGGCATGCAGGAGACCAATCCAGGTTCTAACCCACAGGACTCATGTCCTCAGGGCCTCCACAAAAGGAGCCGTTTTCTGCTTCAGCTCTCAGCAGAAGAGGAGATTCAGGGCTCCTGATGGGCTCTATGGACTCTGCCTCAGATGCCATTTTGGATCCCCACCTGGGTAAGCGGGAATGGGATTGCAATGGAGAGAGGCAGGAAGGACCTTGCTGGGGCACAGAGAGATCCCATGGGCCCCATAGCATTGTGTCCTCACCCTGCCACCGGGCAGGTACCCCTAAAGCAACCTCCCTTGCACCCAGCAAAACCCAATCGCTTTGGCTCACACCCTGGCATCCATGGCAGCCAAAATATTCAGTGCTTGAAGGCACTTTCCCCAGGAACAGAGGAGCTGGATGGTCCTCAAGAATAAGAGAGAAACGGAAGGTGAATTGCAACACTGCCTTGTGGATAGGAAAAAGGCCAGTCAAGCTGCTATCCAGTGGGACATGGAGACTGAAAGAGTGTCTCTGTCCCACATGGGGATGGAAACCCACAGCTCCATGATCATCACATCTGCCCAATCATCCAGAAACAGCCAAGGCACCATGGGCACTATGGTATTGCAAAGAAAGGGAAGGAAAGGCACCATGAGCACTATGGTAAGACAAGGCAAGGGAAGGCAACATGGGCAGCATGGGCACCATGGTAAGGAAAGGCAAGTCAAGGCAGGGCAAGGCAGGGCACAATGGGCACCATGGTAAGGCAAGGCAAGGCAAAGTCAGGCAAGATAAGGCAAGGCACTATGGGCACCATGGTATGGCAAGGGGAGGTAATGCAAGACAAGGCACCATGGGCAACCTGGTAAGGCTAGGTAATTCATGGCAAGTCGTGGCACAAAGGCACCATGGTAAGGAAAGGGAAGGCAAGGCACCATGGCACCATGGTAAGGCAATCAAGGCAAGACAAGGCACCATAGGCACCATGGGAAGAAAAGGCATTGCAAGCCAAGGCACCATGGGCACCAGGGTAAGAAAAAGGCAAGGACACCATGGCAAGACAGGGGAAAAACTAGCACCAAGGCAAGGCAAGGCAAGGCAAGGCATGGCAAGACACAATGGGCACCATGGTAATGCAAGACAATACAAGAAACGTCACCATAACACCATGGTAAGGCAACAAAAGGGAAAGCACAGCATGACAAGGGACCACTGGCACCATGGTAAGACAAGGCAAGGCATGGCACCATGGGCAACATGGTAAGGCAAATCAAAGCAAGGCAAGACAAGAATGGCACCATGGGCACCACGGTAAGGCAAGGCAAGGCCACGCTAGGAACCACGAGCTCCATGGTAAGGCAAGACAAGGCAAGGCAAGGCACCATAGGCACCATGTTAAGGTATGGCAGGCACTTCAAGCCACCATGGGCACCATGCTAAGGCATAACAAGGCAAGGTATCATGGGCACCATGGTAAAGCAAGGCAAGGCACCATGGGAACCATGGTAAGACAAATCAAGGCATCATAGGAACAATGGTAAGGTCAGGGATTGCACCATGGACACCAGGGTAAGGAAAAGCAAGGCAAGGCAAAACACCAAAGGCAACGTGGTAAAGCAAGGCAAGGCAAGGTGCACTGGGCAACATGGTAAGGCAAAGCAAGGCAAGACAACGCAAGAATGCCACCATGGGCGCCATAGTAAGGCACGGCAAGGCACAATGGGCACCAAGGCAAGACAAGGCAAGGCAAGGGAAGGCACAATGTGTACCACGTTAAAACCAAACACAACAAGTAAAGGCATGGCAATGCACCATGGGCATCATGGTAAGGAAAGACAAGGCAAGGCAGAAGGCAAAGTAAGGCAAAGCACCATGGGTTATCACGGTAAGGCAAGGCAAGGCAAGGCAAGTTATGATGGGTTCCATGGAAAAACAAAGCTAAACAAGGCAAGGTACCATGGGCACCATAGCAAGTCAAGATAAAGCAAGTGAAGGCAAGGCAGCATGGGAACCATGGTAAGGAAAGGCAACATACTATGGGCACCACGGTAAGGCAAGGCAAGGAAAGGCAAGCAAGTCACCATATGCACCATCATAAGGCAAGGGAAGGAACAATGGGCAAGGCATTGCAAGGCAAGGCACGATGGGTACCATAGTAGGAGGGAAGGCAAGGCAAGGCACGATACAGCACCATGGACATCATAATAAGTCACAGCAAGGCACCATGGGTACCGTGGTAAGGTAAGGCAAGAATTGGCACCATTGGCACCATAGGGAGGCAAGGCAAGGCAAGGCACCATGGGATCCATGATAAGGAAAGGCAGTGCAAGACAAGGAATCCTTAGCACCCTGCTAAACAGGTCAATGCAAGTCAAGGCACAAGGGGCACCATAGTAGGGCAAGGAAAGGCAAGGCTACATAAGAACCATAGTAAGGCAAAACAAGGCAAGGCAAGGCACCATGGGAACCATGGGAAGGCAAAGAAGGCAAGCCAATGCAAGTCAAGGCATCATGGTCACCCTGGTAAGGCAAGGAAAGGGCAAGGCAACATGGGAACCATGATGAGGCAAGACAAGGCAAGGCAACATGGGCACTGTGGTAAGGCAAAATAAGGAATGGCAACGCACCAGAGACACCATGGTAAGGCAAGGCAGGGGCAAGGCACCATGGACACCATGGTAAGGTAAGGCAAGGAAAGGAACAAAGGCCCACATAGTAAAGGAGGCACCCCAAGGCAAGGCAACGCAAGTCAAGGCACAAAGGTCACCTTTTAGGGAAAGGCAGAGAAAGGCACAGTAGGGCAGGATTGGCCCCATGGAAAGTTAAGGCAAGGCACAATGGGCACCATGTTAAAGCAAAGCAAGACAAGGCAAGGCACCATGGGAACCATGGTAAGGGAGGGGCAACTAAAGGCAACATGGGCCACATGGTAAGGCAAGGCAAGACAAGGTAAGGCACCATGGGGAGCATAGTAATGGAAGCAAGGAAATGCAAGGCACCATGGACAGCAGGGTAAGGCAAGGAGAGACAAGGGCACCATAGGCAATATGGTAAGGCAAGGCAAGACAAGGTAAGGCACCATGGGCAGCATGGTAATGCAAGTCAACGCAAGACAAGGCACGATGGGCAGCAGGGTAAGGCAAGGAAATCCAAGGGCACCATGGGCAATATGGTAAGGCAAGGCAAGGCACCATCGGCACCATGGTAAGGCAAGACAAGGCACCCTGGGCACCATGGTAAAGCAAGGCAAAGCACCATTGGAATCATGGTAAGGCAAGTCAAGACACCATAGGAACAATGGTAAAGAAGGGTAATGTCCCATGGGCACTGTGGTAAGGAAAAGCAAGTCAAGGCAAAGCACCATGGGCACCGTGGAAAGGCAAGACAAGGCACCCTGGGCACCATGGCAAGGCAAGGCAAGTCTAGGCAATGCAAGGCACCATGGGCACCAAGGTAAAACAAAATATGGCAAGGAATGGCAAGGAAATGAACCATGGGCAACATGGTAAGGAAAGACAAAGCAAGGCAAGCGAAAGCAAGGCAAGCGAAAGCAAGGCATGGCATAGCACCATGGGTACCATGGGGACGCTAGGCAAGTCAACGCAAGGTACAATGGGCAGCATGGTAAGGCAAAGCTAAACCAGGCAAGGCACTATGGGGCATCATGGTAAGGCAAGGCAGGGCCGGTGAAGGCAAGGTAAGGGGCCATGATAACCATGGTAAGAAAAGCTAACATACCATGGGTACCATGGGAATGCAAGGCAAGGAAAGGCAAGAAAAGTCACCATGGGCACTACCATAAGGCAAGGGAAGGTACCATGGGCACCATGGTAGTGCAAGTCAAGGCAATGCAAGTCACAATGGGCACAATTTTGAGGCAAGGAAAGGCTGGGCACCATGTGCAATATGGTCACCTTTGTAAGGGTAGGCAAACAAAGCAGACACCAGGTAAGGCAACATGGAATCATCATAAGGCAAGGCACCTTGGGCACTATGGATTGGCAAGAAAAAGCAAGGCAAGACATGGCACCAGGGGCACCAATGTAAGGCAAGGTAAGGTAAGGCAGGGCACAGTGGGCAGCAGGGGCACCATTGTAAGTCAAGGCAAACCAATGCAAGGCAAGGCAAGGCACCATGAGCACCATGGAAAGGCAAGGCAATTCACATCAAAACAAGACACCATGGGCTCCCTTGTATGGCAGGGGAATGCAAAGCAAGTTATGACACAATAGGGCACCTTGGTAAGGCTAGGCAAAACATTGCAAAGCACCATGGGCAACACTGTAAGGCAAGGCAAGACAAGGCCAGGCACCATGGACACCATGGTAAGGCAAGGCAAGGCAATTCAACATGGGCACCATGGTAAGGCAAGGCAATGAAAGTCAAGGCAATATGGGCTCTATGGTAAGGCAAGGCAAATCAAGGCATCATGGGCAACATGGTAGGTCAAGTAAAGGGAAGGCAAGTCACCAGAGACACTATGGTAAGGCAAGGCAATGCAAGACAAAGCACCATGGGCACCAAGGTAGGACAAACAAAGGCAAGGCAAAGCACTATGGGCACCATGGTAAGGCAACACAAGGCAAGGAACATGGGCAACAATGTAAGGCAAGGCAAGGTAAGGAACCATGGGCACCATGGTAAGGCAAGGCAAGGCAGGGCACCATGGGCTCCATGGTTAAGCAAGGCAAGTGAAGCCTAGGCACTGTGGGCACCATGGTAATGCAAGGAAATGCAAGACACCATTGGCACCATGGTAAGGCAAGGCAAGACACCATGGGCAACATGGTTAGGCAAGACAAAGCAAGACACAGGAAGGCATATTTGGCATCATGGTAAGAAAAGGCATGTAAAGGCAAGGCACCATGGGCACCATTGTAATTCAAGGTAAGGCAAGTTACCATGGACACCATGGTAAGGAAAGGCAAGACCATGCAAGACACCATGGGCACGTTGGTTAGACAAGGTAAGGCATCATGTGCACCATGGTGAGGCAAGAAAAGGCAAGGTAAATAACCACGGGCACCATGGTAGTGCAAAGCACGACACCATGGACACCGTCATAAGGTCAGGGGAAGGAACCATGAAAATCATGGTAAGACAAGGTGAGTCACCATTGGCAACATGGTAAGGAAAAGCAAATCACCGTGGGCACCATAGTAAAACAAGGCAAGGCTCGGCACCATGGGAACCATGGTAAGGAAAAGCAAGGCAAAAACAAGGCATGGCAAGGCATTATGGGCACCATGGTAAGGCAAATCTTGGCATCATGTGCCCTATGGTAAGGCAAGACAAGGCATGGAATAATACCATGTGCATGATGGTAAGGGAAGGCAAGGCAAGGTTGGGCACCCTGGTAAGGCAAGGCAAGGCAAGGTAAGTTACGATGGGAAACATGGTAAGGCAAGGCAAGGCAAAACAATGTATCCTGGAAACCATGGTAAGGCAAAGCAAGGCAAGGCAAGGCAAGACACCATGGGCACCAGGGTAAGGGAAGGTAAGGCAAGCCACCATGGGCAAAATGGAAAGACCTGGCAAGGTAAGTCACCATGGGCACCACTGTCAGGGAAGACGAGGCATGGCAAGGCACCTTGGGCAACATGGTAAGGAAAGTCAAGGCAAGGCAAGGCACTGCACCATAGGCACCAAGGTAAAGTAAGGCATGGCAAGTTAGGCAACATTGGCACAATGGTAAGGCAAGGCAAGACAAGTCACTGTGGGCACCATGGTAAGGCCAGGCAAAGTAAGCCTAGGCTCTTTGGTCACCATGGTGAGGCAAGGCAAGGTAAGGCAAGGCAAGTCACCATGGGAAACATGCTAAGGCAAGGCAAGGCACAGCAAGGCACCATGGGCACTATGTTAAGGCATGGCAAGACAGCATGTGCACCATGGTAAGGCAAGGCAAGGGAAGTCAAGTGAAAGCCACAGGGGACCATGGATAGGAAAGGAAAGGCATGGCAAGGCAACATGTGCTCCATGATAAGTCATGGCATGGCACCATGGTCATGCAAGGTAAGGCATGACACAATGGGCTACATGGTAAGGCAAGTCTAGGCTTTACCATGGGCAGCATGGTAAAGCAAGGCAAGGCACCATGAGAAGCTTGGTAATGCTAGGCAAGGCTCATTGGAAACATTGGTGAGGGGAAGGGGAAGGCACCATGGGCATAACAGTAAGGCAAAGCAAGGCACAGCAAAGCAACCTGGGGCACCATGTTAAGGCAAGGCAATGCACGGTGGGCACTATGGTAAGGCAAGACATAGCAAGGCAAGGCACCATGGGTACCATGGTAAAAACAAAACATGGCAAGGCAAAGCAAGGCAAGGCACAATGGGCATGATGGTCAGGAAAGGCATGGCACTATAGGCAGCATGGTAAGGCAAGGCAAGACACCATTGACATCATGGTAAGGGAAACAAGGCGAGGCAAGGCACCATTTGTCGCACGATAAGGCAAGGCTGGCATCATCTGCCCCATGGTAAGGAATTGCAAGTCAAGGAGAGGAAAGGCACTATGGGCACCATGGTAAGGGAAGGTTTGGCTAGGCACTAGGCGCACAATTGGCACCATGGTAAAGCAAGGAAAGGAAGGCAAGGGAAGTTACAATGGGCATCATGGTAAGGCAAGGCAAAACATGGCATTATGGGTGCCATGGTAAGGCAAGTCAAGGCAAGGCAGGGCATCATTGACCCAATCGTAAGGCAACAAAAGAATGCAAGTACCATGGACAAAATAGTAAGGCAAGGAAAGGCATGATACCATGAGCATCATGGAAAGGCATAGCAAGGCCACACAAGGCACCATGGGCACTATGGTAAGACAAGGCAAGGCATGATGGGCACCACAGTTAGGCAAAACAAGGCAAGGCAAGGAAACATGGGCACCATTGCAGGTCAAGGCAATACACCATGGACACCGTGGTAAGCTAAGGCAAGGCACCACGTGAACTATGGTAAGGCAAGGTAGGTTACCACTGGCAACATGGTGAGGAAAGTCAAGACACCATGTGCAGCATGGTCAGGCAAGGCAATGCATGACACCGTGGGCACCAAGGTAAGGCAAGGCAAGGCACCACTGACACCATGGTAAGGCAAGGCAAGGGTAAAATAAGGCAAGGCAAGGCACCATGGACACCATGGTAAGGCAAGGCAAGGCACCATGGGCAACATGGTAAGGAAAGGTATGTCAAAGCAAGGCAACATGGACACCATGGTAAGGCAAGGGAAGGCAAGGCAAGACAAAGCAACAAGGTAAGGAAAGGCACCATGGGCACCATGGTAAGGCAAGGCACGGCACCATGTTCAACATGGTAAAGGAAGGGAAGGGAAGGCAGGGCACCATGTGCACCTTGGCAAAAAAATAAAAGGCAAGGCAAGGCACTTCAAGGCACAATAGGTAACATGGTAAGGCACAGCAAGTCAAAAAACGTCAAGAAAGGCAAGGCACCATGGACCAGAAGAGAAGGCAAGGCAAGGCAAGGTAAGGAACCAGGAGCAGCATGGTAAGGCAAGGCAAGGCAAGGCAAAGCACCATGGGCACCATGGAAAGGCAAAGAAAGGGATGCCTAGGCAATAAGGGCCCCGTGTGAAGGCAAGGCAAGGCAAGGCAGTACACGATGGGCACCTTGGTAAGGCAAGGTAAGGCAAGGCACCATGGCAACCATGGTTAGTGAAGGTAAGGTACTGCATGCACCATGGACACCATGGGCACCATGGTTAGGCAAAGCAAGGCAAGGAAAGGCAAGGTACCATGGGCACCAAGGTAATGCAAGGACAGGCAAGGTGCCATGGCAGCATGGGTACAATATTAAGGCAAGGCAAACCAAGGCAAAGGCAAGGCACCAAGATCACCATGGTATGGCAAGGCAAGACATAGCAAGAGAAGACAAGGCAATGTGCCATGGACACCATGGTAAGGCAAGGCAAGACAAGCCACCATGTGCAAAATGGTAAGGCATGGCAAGGCAATGTGAGTCACCATCAGCACCATGGTAAGACAAGGCAAGGCACAATGGGCACCATAGGAAGGTATATCAAGTCAAGGCAAGGAAAGTCAAGGCACCATGTTACCATCATAAGGCAAGGCAAGACACCATGGCAACCATGTTAATACAGGGGAAGGCAAGGCAAGAGACCATGAGGAACATGATAATGCAAGGCTAGGCAGCATGTGTCCCATGGTAAGGCAAGACAAGACAAACCAATGAAGAGCACTATGGGCAACATAGTAAAGAGGAAAAGCAAGGCAATGCAAGGCACCATGGGCACCATGGTTAGGCAAAGCAAGACAAGGCAATGGAAGTATGATGTGCATTATGGCAAGGCAAGGCAAAGCAAGGCAAGCAAGGCAAAGTACAATGGGGATCATGGCAGGGTAAAGCAAGGCATGGCAAGTCACCATGAACACTGTGGTAAGGCAAGGCAAGGCACCATGGGCATCATGATAAGTCAGGTAAGGCACTATGGTCACCATGTTAAGGCCAATGAAGGCAAGGGAAGATAAGGCACCGGACACCATGCTAAGGCAAGGCAAGGCAAGGTAAAGAACCATGGGCATCATGGGAAGGCTAGTCAAGACCAGGCACCATGGCCCCATGGTAAATCAAGACAAAGCAAGACAAGGAAAGGCAAGGCACAGCAACATTGCAAGACAAGGCAAGGGAAGGCAAGAGAAGGTAAGGCACCATGGGCACCATGGTAAGCCAAGGCAAGGCACATGGACACCAAAGTAAGGCAAGGCAAGGAAAGGCGCATGGGCACAATGATAAGTCAAAATAACCAAGGTAAGTTAAGGCACAATGGGTACTATTTAAGACAAGGCAAGGCAAGTCACCATGGGCATCATTTTAAAGACAAGGTAGGGAAGAGGAGGCAAGGTACCATGAGCACCATGGTAAGGTAATAAAGTCACTGTGGTAAGGTGGAGCACAGCAGTGCAAGGCACCATGGTAAGGCAAGGTGCTTCATGGTAAGGCAAGGCAAGGCATGGTAAGGAAAGGCAAAAGAAGGCACCATGTACAGCAAGATAAGGCAGCACAAGGCAAGGTAAGGCATAGTGGGCACCCTGCTAAGACAAGGCAAGACATGGCTCTATGGGTAACATGGTAGGGCATGGCAAGGGAAGGCAAGGCACCATGGACAGCATTGGAAGGCTAGTCAATGCATGGCATCCATGGGCACCATGATTAGGCAATTCAAGGCACAATCAGCACCACGATAAGGTGAGGAAAGTCAAGCCTAGGCACTATACGCAACATGGCAATGCAAGATAATGCAAGGCAAGGCACCATTGCCACCATGGTAAGGCAAAGCATGGCAAGACACCATGGGCACCATATTTAGGCAAGGCAAGGTCCACTATAGGCAACATAGTAAGGCAAGGAAAGGCAATGCAAAGCAAGGCACCATCAGCATAATGGCATGGCAAGGCATGGCAGGGCAAGGCACCATTAGCACCATTAGCACCATGGTAATGTAAGGCAAGGAAAAGTTAAGGCACCTGTGGCATCATGGTAAGGCAAGGCAAGGAAAGTCGAGGCACCCGAGGCACCATAGTTAGACAAGGCAAGGAAAGACAAGGCAAGCAGGACATCATGATAATGCAAGGCAAGGCAAGATAAGACAATGCAGCTTGTGCACCATGGTGATACAAGGCAAGGTAAGTCAAAAAAGGCAACGTGGGCACCATGTAAGGCAAGGCACCATAAAAACCATGGTAAAGCGAGGCAAGGCAAGTCAAGGCATGGCACCATGGGCACCATGCTAAGGCAAGGCAAGGAAACACACAATGGGCACCATTGTAAGGCAAGGCAATGCAAGCAAAGACACCAATGGCAGCATGGTAAGGCAATACAAGGCAAAGCAAGGCACCATAAGCACCATGGTAAGGCAAGGCAAGACAAGAGAAGGTAAGGTACCATGGGCACCATAGTAAGGCAAGGCAAGGCAGAGCACCATGGACACCATGATACGGCAAGGCAAGTCATGGCAAGGCACCATGAGCAACATCACAAGGCAAGGCAAGGCATCAAGGGCACCATTGTAAGGCAAGGTGCCATGGGAAAAGTGGGGAGGCAAGTCAAGTCAAGGGAAGGCAAGGTACCATGGGTAGCATGGTATGGCAAGACAAAGCAAGACAAGGCAAGGCACCATGGTAAGGCAAGGCAAGGCAAGGAAACATAGGCACCATGGTAGAGCAAGAAAAGGCAAGGCAAGTTAAGCCAATAAGAACACAACGGTAAGGCAAGGCAAGGAAAGGCAACATGGGCACAATGTTAAGAGATGATAAGAAAATGCAAGGCACCAAGGGCACCATGGTAAGGCAAGGAAATCTAGGCAAGGCACTATGGGCTGCATGGTTAAACAAGGCAAGACAAGGCATGGCAAGGCAATGCATCATATGAACCATGGTAAACAAGGCAAAACAAGCAAGGCAAGGTGCCCTGGGCCCCATGGAAAGCCAAGGCAAGGCACAAGGGCATGGTAAGGCAAGGCAAGGTAATGCAAGGCACTCTGGACACCATGGTAAGACACGGCTAGGCCAGTCAATGTTAGAAACCTTGGGCACCATGATAAGGCAAGAGAAGGCAATACAAGGCACCATGGTAAGGCAAGGCAAGGCAAGGTGAGGCACCATGGACACCAAATTAAGGCAAGACCAGAAAAGGCAAATCACAATGGGCACCATAGTAGGACAAGGCAAGGCAAGACAAGGCACCATGGGCAGCATGGTACGGCAAGGCAAGGCTCAATAGGTACCATGGTAAGGCAAGGCACCTTGGACAACATGGTAACGCAAGGCAAATCAAGGCAAGGCACCATGGGAATCATGGTATGGCAAGGCAAGACAAGCCTAGGCACTATGAGCACCATGATAAGGCAAGGCAAGGCAGGGAAACACACCATGAGAACCATGGTAAGGCAAGGCTAGGTAAAGCAAAGTATGGCACTCTGGGGCACTTTAGTAAGGGAAGACAAGGTATGGCAAGGCTCCACTGGCACCATGATAAGGCAAGGCAAGTCAAGGCACTATGGGCACCATGGTAGGGCAAGGCCAGGTAAGGCAAGGTACCATGAATAGCATGGTACATTATGGCATGGCAACGCAATGTACCAGAAGCACAATAGGGGAGGCATGTCAAGGCTAAGCAAGGCACCATGGAACTATGGAAAGGGAAGGCAAGGCAATGCAAGACACCAAGGGCACCATAGTAGGGTAAGACAAGGAAAAGGAAGGAAAGGCAATGCACCATGAGCACCATGATTAGGCAAGGGAATGAAAGGCACCATGGGCATCACATTATGTCAAGGCAAGGCAAGGCACTATGGGCACCATGGTAAGTCAAGGCAAGGCAAGGCAATGTTAGCACCATGGTAATGCAAGGCAAGGCACCATGGGCACCATGCTAAGGGAAGGCATCATGGGCACCACGGTAAGGCAAGGTAAGGCAACAAAAGGCAAGCAACCATGAACACGATGGGAAGGCAAGGCAAGGAATTATGGACACCATAATAAGGCATGGAAAGGCAAGGCACGGCATGAAAGTCACCATAGTAAGGCAAGGCAAGGCAATATGAGCACCATGGTTAGGCAAGGCAAGGCAAGGCAGGACACAGCCTCATGGATACCATAGGAAGGGAAGGCAAGGCAGGCAACGAAAGGCCACAGTGAGCACCAAGGTAAGGCAAGACAACGCAAGGCAAGGAAGTATGGGCACCATATTAAGGCAAGGCAAGGCAAAACAATTTATCCTAGGTACCAAGGTAAGGCAAAACAAGGCAAGGCAAGGCACAATGGGTACCATGGTAATGCAAGGCAAGGTAAGGCAGGGCAAATTAGGCACATGATAAGACAAGAGAATTCGGGCAAGGAAAAATGGGCTCCATAGTAGGGCAAGGCAATGCAAGGCAAGGCAGCATGTGCACCATGGTAAGACAAGGAAGGGCAGGAATGGCAAGTCACAGTGGGCAACAAAGTAAGGCAAGGCAAGACAAGACACTATGGTCACCATGCTTACAGAAAGCAAGGCAGGACAAAACAAGGTACCCTTGGTACCAAGGTAAGGCAAAACAATGCAAGGCAATGCATGACACAATGGGCACCATGGTAAGGCAAAGAAAGGAAAGGCAACATAGGCACCATAATAAGGCAAGACAAGGTAAGGGAAGGTGCCATGGGCACCATGGTAATGGAAGGCAAGGCATGGAACTGTGGACAAAATTGGAATGCAAGTCAAGGAAAGACACCATGGTAACTATGGTAAGGCAATTCAAGGTAAGGCAAGGCACCATGGGCTCAATGGGAAGGCAAGGCAAGACAATGCATTATGGGCACTGTGGTTAGGCAAGCCAAGGCAAGGCAAGTCACCATTGGCATCATGGCAAGTCAAGGCAAGTCAAAGCAAGGCACACAGGGCACCATGGTATAGCAAGGCAAGACACCATGGGCACTATGGAAGGTAAGGCAAAGCAAGGCAGCAGGAGTACCATGGTAAGGGAAGGCAAGGCCAGGCAAGGAAAGGCACCATTGGCACCATGGTAAATTAGGCAAGGCAAGGTAAGATATTATGGACACCAAGAACAGTCAAGGCAAGGCAAGGCACCATTGGTACTATTGTAAATCCAAGGAAGGATACTAAAGAAAATGAAAGGCACCATGGGCACCGTGGTAAGGAAATGCAAGGCATGGCACCATAGGCACTATGGTAAGGAAAGGTAGAGCATGGAAATGCACCATTAGCACCATTGAAATTCAAGGCAATTTGCCCTGGGCACCATGGTAAGACAAGGCAAAGCATGGCAAGGCACAATGGGCAGCAATGTAAGGCAAAGCAAGGCTAGGCCCAATTATCACCATGGTAATTCAAGGCAAGGCCCCTTGGGCACCATGGTAAGGCAAGGCAAGCCATCATGCACACCATGGTAAAGGCAAGTAAAGGGAAACAAGGCACCATGGGCACAATGGTAAGGCAAGGCAAGGAAAGGGAATACAACGTGCGCACCATCATAAGAGAAGACAAGGGAAGGTACAGCAAGGCTCTATGGGAACCGTGGTAAAACAAGGAAAGGCAAGGCAATGCACCATGGGCACCATGGTATAGCAAGGAAGAACAAGAAAGAAAAGGCACCATGGGCACGATTGTAAGGCAATTCAAGGAAAGACAAGGCATCCTAGGTACCATTGTAAGGCAAGGAAAATCAAGACAAGGCACCATGGGCAATATGGTAAGGCAAGGCAAGGCAAGGCCCCATGAGAATAATGGTAAGACAAAGCAAGGCAACGTAAGGCACGATGTGAACCACGATAAGGCAAGGCAAGGCAATGCAAGGCAAGGAAGGCACTATGGGCACCGTGGTAAGATAAAGCAAAGCATCATGGGCACCATGGTAGGCAAGGAAAGGCAAGGCATGGAAGCATGTGCACCATGGTAGAACAAGGCAAGGAAAGGAAAGGCACCATGGGCACCATGGTAAGGTAAGGCAAAGCAAGGCAAGACACGGTACTATTGGAACAATGGTAACTCAATGAAAGACAAGGCACTATGGGTACCATGGTAAGGCAAGGCATGTCAATGCAAAAGCAGACACCATGGGCACCATGGTAAGGGAAGTTAAGGAACATTACCATGGGTACCATGGTAAGTCAAGGCAAGGCAAGGCAAGGAACAATGAACACCCTTTAAGGCAAGGAAAGGCATGGCAAGGCACCATAGTCATCATGATAAGTCAAGGCAAGGCAAAACAAGGTTAGGCAATGCAACATGGTCATCATGTTAAAACAAAGCAAGGCAAGGAAAGGTACCATGGGCACCATGGTAAGGCAAGGCAAGGCAAGGCACTATGAGCATCATGATTTAACAAGGCAACGAAAGTCACCATAGGCACCATGGTAAGGCAAGGCAAGCAAAGGCACCATAGGCCCCATGAGAAAGCAAGGCAAGGCAAGGCAAGTCACCATGAGCACCATGGTTAGGCAACACAAGACAAGGTAAGGCACCATGAGCACCATGGTAATGCAAGGCAAGTCAACACAAAGTACAATGGGCACCATGTCAAGGCAAGCCAAGGCAAGGCAAGGCACAAAGGGCACCATGGAAGGCAAGGCAAGGCAACGCAAGACACCATAGGCACCATGGTAGTGCAAGGCAAACAAGGAACTACGAGCACCACGGTAAGGCACGGCAAGCCGAGGCAGGAAAAGGCACCATGGGTTACATGGTAATGCAAGGCAAGGATAGTCAAATGGGCACCATGGTAAGGCAAGACAAGGCAAGGCAGCATTGTCACCATGGTAGGGCAAGACAAGTCAAGGAAATGAAAGGAAATGCACTAAGGGCACCATCATAAAGAAAGGCAAGGCAAGACACCTTTGGCACCATTGAAAGGTGAGACACCATTGGTACCATGATAAGTCAAGGCAAGGGACCATGGGCACCATGATAAGGCAAGGCAAAGCAGGACAAAGCACCATGAGCACAATTTTAAAGTAAGGCCAAACATGCCACCATGGTCATCATGGGAAGTCAAGGAAGGCAAGTGAAGGCAATGCAAGGCACCATGGGCACCCTTGTAAGGCCACGCAAGGTAAGGCAACATGGGCATGGCCCCATATGAAGCACTGTAGGGCAACGTAAGGTAATTCAAGACACCATGGGAAGCAGGGCACCATCGTAAGTCAAGGCAAACCAATGCAAGGCAAAGAAAGGCACCATGGGAGCCAGTGTTAAGGCAAGGCAAGGCAGAGCAAGGCATCATGGGCACCATGGTATGGCAAGGCAAGGCAAGGCCCAATGGAAACACTGGTAAGGAATCACAAGGCAAGGTAAGGCAAGACAATGCAATATATCATGGGTGCCATGGTAAGGCAAGGCAAGGCAAGGCACCACACTATGGGCACCATGGTAACACAAGGCAAAGCAACGCAATGAAGGCAAAGAAAGGCACAATGGGCACCATGGTAAAAATGCAAGGCAACATGTGCTGCATGTAAGGGAAATTAAGGCAAAGCACTATGGGCAGCATTTGGGATGATGGTACGGGAAGGTTTGCAGCTTGCAAGCCAAGGCAAGGCAAGTCACCATAGGCAACTTGGTAAGGGAAGGCAATACAATACACGGCACTATGGGCACCATGGTAAGGCAAGGGAAGGCAAGGCAAGGAACCATGGGCAGTATGGAAAGGCAAGGCATGGAAAAAAGGCAACATGGGCACCATGGTATGGGAAAGCCAGGAAGGCAGGACATCATTGGCACCATGGTAGGAAAGAAAAGGCAAGGCAGCGCCCTATGGGCATCATGGTAAATCAAGGCAAGGCAAGACAAGGCAATGCACCCTGAGCACTGTGCTATGGCAAGGCAAAACAAGGCAAGGAAAGGCACCATGGGCACCAAGGAAAGGCAAATAAAGACAAGGAACCATGAGTACCAAGATAATGCAGGAAAAGAAAGGAAAGGCAATGAAAGGCAAGACACCATGGACCAAAATTAAAAGGCAAAGCAAGGGAAGGCAAATGGCCATGGGCACGATGGTAAGGTAAGGCAAGGCTAGGCAATGCAAGGCATGCAAGGCAAGGCAGGACAAGGCAATGCGAGGCATCATGGGCACCATGGTAAGGCAAGGCAAGCATGGCACCATGGAAACTATTGTAAATCAATGCAAGGCAAAGCAAGGCAAGACAAAATACCATGGGCACCATGGTAAGGCAAGGCTAGGTAAGACAACATGTCCATCATGATAAGGCAAGGCAGGATAAGAGAATGTAAGGCAAGGCAGAATGGGCAACATGGTAAGGCAAGGCAAAGCAAGCTAAGACAAGGGCATCATGTAAAACAAGGCAAGGCAAGGGAAAGTTAAGGCACCATGGTCACTATAAGAAGCCAAGGCACAGCAAAAGTAAGGCACCAAAGCAAGGCACCATGAGTAATTTAAGGCAAGGCAAGGCAAAGAAAGCAACATGGGCACCATGGTATGGCAAGGCAGGGAAAGGCCCGATGTGCACTATGGTAAGGCAAGGCAAGACAAGACGTCACTATAGTAAGGCATGGCAAGACAAGGCAAGGCACCATGGGCAGCATGGGCCTTATGGTAAGTCAAGGGACAGCAACACAAGGCAAGGCAATATACCACGGGCACCATGGTAAGGCAAGGCAAGTCAAAGCAACACTCTATGGGCACCATAGTAATACAAGGCAAGGCAAGTCAACAAAAGACAAGGCAAGGTACAAAGGCCACCATGGTAAGCCAAGGCAAGGCTCCCCTGGGCCTCATTTTAAGGCAAAGAAAGTCACGGCAAAGCAAAGGACTATGGGCAGCATTGGCACCATGGCACGGGAAGGCAAAGTAGAGACAAGGGAAGGCAAAGTGAGGCAAGGCAAGGCAAGTAACCATGAGCATATTGCAAGGCAAGGCATTGCATGGCACTACCGGAACCATGGTAAAGCAAGGCAAGGCACTATGGGTACCACAGTAGGGCAAGGCATGATAATGCAAGGCAACATGGGCACCATGGTGTGAGAAGGCAAGGAAGGCAAGAAACCGTGGGTACCATGGTAAGAAAAGAAAAGGTAAGGCAAGGCACTATGGGCATCATGGTAAAACAAGACAAGGCTAGGCATCATGGGCATAATAGTAAGGCAAGGCAAGACAAGGCACCATGGATACTATGGTAAGGCAAGGCAAAGCAAAGGAAGGCAAGGTAAGGTGCCATGGGCATCACGGTAAGGCAAGGCAAGGCACCATATAAGGGAAATTAAGGTATGGTAAGGCAAGGCAAGATAAGAGAATGTAATTCAAGACACCCTGGGCACCATGGTAAGGCAAAGCAAGGCAAGGCACCATGATAAGACACGCAAAGACAAGGTAAGGCAAGGCAAGCAAGGTACCAACGTCACCACGGTACTGCAAGGCAAGGCACGGCATGGCAACATGGGCACCATGGTAAGGCATGACAAGGCAAGGCAAGGCACCATGGGCATCATGGTAAAACGAGGCAAGACAAACCAAGGCAAGGCAATGCACCATGGGCACCATGGCATTGCAAGGCAGAACAAGGCAGCACAAGGCACCACAGGCACCAAGGTAAGGCAAGGAAAGGCAAGGCAGCATGGGTACCATGGTAAGGCAGGTAATGGGAGGAAAGGCAAGGCAAGGCACCATGGACACCATGGTAAGGCCAGGGAAGTCACCGCAAGGCAAGGCACCATCAGCACCATGGTTGGGTAAGGCAAGGCAAGGAAATGCAAGGCACTGCAAAGCAAGACAGGACAAGGCAAGGCATGGCATTATGGGCACCATGGTAAGTCAAGGCAAGACAAGGCATCATTGGCACTATGGTAAGGCAAGGGAAAGGCAAAGCATGGCAAGGTATGGTACCATGGGCATCATGGTGAGGCAAGGCAAGGCACCATGTACACCATGGTAGGCAAGCAAAATATAAGAATATAATGCAAGGCACCATGGGCACCGTGGTAAGGCAAGGCAGGAAAGACACCATGGGCACCGGAGGCAAGGCAAGGCAAGGCAAGCCAAAGCACCTTGGTCACCGTAGTAAGACACGAAAAGACATGGTAAGGCAAGGCAAGCAAGTTACCATTGGCACCAAGGTACTGCAAGGCAAGGCAAGGCATGGCATCATGGGCACCATTGTAAGGCATGACAAGGCATGGCACAATGGGCATCATGGTAAAACATGGCAAGGCAAGCCAAGGCAAGACAATGCATCGTAGGCATCCTGGCAAGATAAGGCAAAACAAGATAAGGCAAGGCACCATGGGCAACATGGTAAAGCCAGGAAAGGCAAGGCACCATGGGCCCATGGTGAGGCAGGGTTAACAAGGCAAAGCAAGGAAAGGCAAGCCACCATGAGCACCATGATAAGGCAAAACAGGACAATGTAATGCAAGGCAAGGCACCATGGGAACGATGGTAATGTAAGCAAGGCAAGGTAAGACAAGGCACGATGGACACTGTGGTAATTCAAGGCAAGAAAAAGCAAAACACCATGAGCACCTTGGTAAGCTGGCAAGGCAAGACAATACAAGGCATCCTAAGCACCATGTTAAGGCAAGGCAAGGCAACTCAAAGCACCATTGGCACCATGGTAAGGCAAAGCAAGGCAAGCCAACGCACCATGGTTACCATTGTAAGGTAAGGCATGTCAAGGCACCATGGGCACCATGGTAAGGAAAGGCAAGACACCATAGGCACCATGGTATGCCAAGGCAAGACACCATAAGCACCATGGGAAGGCAAGGCAAGTCAAGGCAATGCACTGTGGGCACCATGGAAATGCCAAACAAAGCATCATGAACACCATACTAAAACAAGATTAGAAATAATGGACACCATGGTAAAGCAAGGCACAGTACAGCAAGGCAATGCTATGCCCTATGGGCACCATGATAAAACAAGGCAAGGCAAGGTTAGTCAAGGCAATGAACCATGGGAACCCTGGTAAGGCAAGGCAAAATAAGGTATATCAGTCAACATGACCACCATGCTAAAGCAAAAAAAGGAAAGTCATGGTACCTGGGTCACCATGGTAAGCAAGTCATGGCATGGCAAGGCAAGTGAGGCCCAATGGGCACCATGGCATGGCAAGACAAAAAGGAAAGCCACCATGGGCACCATGGTAAGGCAAGACAAGGAAAGGCAAGGCAAGGCACTATGGGCACCATGGTAAATCAAGGCAAGGCAAGGCATGGCACCATACGCACCAAGGTATGGAAAAACAAAAGGCAAGGCAAGGCATCATGGGCACGATGGTAAGGTAAGCAAAGGCACGGCACTATGGGCACCCTAGTCAGGTAGAGAAAGGCAAGGAAAGGCAATAAATGGCAAGACACCATTGTCAACCTTGTAAGGCAAGGAAAGTCAAGGCAAGGCCCCATGTGCACCATGGTAAGGCAAGGCAAGACCGGGGCACCCTGGGGCAACATGGTATTTCATGGCAAGGCAAGACAAGGCAACTAAGCACCACAAGCACAGTGGTAAGGCAAGGAAACGCTATGCAACAGATAGCACCACTGGCATCATGGAAAGGCAAGACCAGTCATGGCATAATGGGCAACATAGTATGGCAAGGCAAGGCACGATGTAAACACTGGTAAGGAATCACAAGGCAAACCAAGGCACCATAGGCACCATGATATGGCACTGAAAGGAATAGTCAAGGCAATATAGGCACCATGGTAAGGCAAGGCAAGGTATTATGATCTCCATGGCAAGACAAGGCAAGGCAATGCTAGGTAAGGCACCATGGGCACCATGGTTAAGCAAGGCAACGTAAGGCAATACAAGGTACCATGGACAACATGGTAAGTCACAGCAAGAAACCATGAAAACCATGGAAAGGCAAGGCAATGCAAGGCACTATGTTCACCATGGTAAGCAAAGCAAAGCAGGAAAATTCAAGGCAAGGCAAGTCAAGACACCACGGGCACCATGGTAAGTCAAAAAAGGAAAGGCCAGGCACCATGGGCACCATGGTAATCAATGCAAGGCAAGGCACCATGGGTACCATAGTAATGCAAGGCAAAGCAATGCATTATATGCATTATGGTAGGACAAGGCAAGGCAAAGCACCATGGGTATTAGGGTAAGACTATTCAAGACAATGAAAGCATCATGGGTACCACGGTTTGGGAAGTCAAGTCAAAGCCCTATGTGCACCATGGTAAGGCAAGGCAAGACATGGCACAATGGGCAGTATAGTAAGCCATGGAAAGTGGGCACACAGTGGGCACCATGGTAAGGCAAGGGAAAACAAAGTAAGGCAAGGCAATATGCTATTGGTGCTATCGTAAGGCAAGGCCACACACCATGGGCACCATGGTAACGCAAGGCAAGACAAGGCAACGAAGTCACGGCAAGGCACAATTGGCACCATGTTAAAGCCATGTAAGTAACCATGGTCCCCATGGTAAGGCAAGGCAAGGCAAAGCACCACGGGCAACATTGGCATCATGGTAAGGGAAGGCAAAGCAAGGCAAGCAAGCAAAGAACCATGGCCACCAAGGCAAGGCAAGGAAATGTAAGGCGCCATGGGCATCATGGGAAGACAGGGAATGGGTGGAAAGGCAATGAAAGACATTGCGTAATGGATACCACGGTAAGGTAACGCAAGGCAAGGTACCATGGGCTCCATGGTAAGGTAAGTAAAGGCAAGGCAATGCAAGGCACTGCAAGGCAAACAGGACAAGGCAAGGCATCATGGGCACCATGGTAAGGCATAGCAAAGCAAGCCACTATAGGCACTATGGTAAGGCAAAGCAAGGCAATGCAAGTTACTATGGGCACCAAGGCACCATGTACACCATGGTAAGGCAAAACAAGATAAGTGAATGTAAGGCAAGGCACCATTGGCACCATTGTAAGGCAATGCAAGACAAGCTAAGATACCATGAGCAACATGGTAAGATAAGTCAAGGCAAGGCACCATGGGCACCCTGGCAAGGCAAGGCACTGCAAAGTAAGGCATCATGTGCACAATGGTAAGTCAAGGCAAGGCAAGGCACCATGGGCACCATGGTAATGCAGGGCAAGACAAGACACCATGGACACCAAGGGAAGGCAAAAAAAGGCAAGGCACCATGGGCAATATGGTAAGGCGGGGGGAATAAGAGGAAAGGCAAGGAAAGGAAAGGCACCCTAGACACCATGGTAAGGCAAGGCAAGGCACCATGAGTACTATGGTAAGGTAAGGCAAGGCAAGACAACGCAAGGCACAGCAAGGCAAGGCAGGACAAGGCAAGGCAAGGCACCATGGGCACCATGGTAATGCAAATCAAGGCAAGACATTATGGTAAGGCAAGGCAAGCCAAGTCACTATGGGCACTATTGTGTGCTAACCTACCTCTGTTAGCCAGACAGACTCCATTTTGCTTAGAGCCAGATAGACTTCATCTTGACCTCCACCTCACCCCCTCCTGCCACTCTTCACTTAAGTGCATACCTGGGTCTTGCTCCTGTGCTGGGTCATGCTGTAATTAGAACTATTGAAACACATAACCTTTGTAAAAATAGCCTGCTTGGAAAGCCCAATTGCCATTGTGAATGCCCCCTTGCCATTGTGAATGCCCCCCTCTTGATTGATTATATGACAAACATCTAATACCCTCCTTCGTAACTGGCAATCATGGGAACCACTTGTGTATACCCCTCCTTAGAAACCGACAATCATGAGAACTTCCCGCCTCCTAGTTACCAGCCTCCTTATCTAACTGGCTTATTCTCTTCTGTAAACTCTGCTCCTGCTATGCTTACCCTCCCCAACCTTAAGCAAGGTATAAAAAGAGTCCAGCCCCTTCCTCAGGGCCGAGAGAATTTCTGAGTGTTAGCTGTCTCTGGGTCGCCAGCTAAAAAATAAGTGACTCATAACTTGAAACTCAGAGCATGGCACTGTTCCATCTAACTTGAATGGGTATAACAACAGTAAGGCAAGGCATGGCAAAGTAAAGCAAGGCAAGGCAAGGCAAGGTATTATGGGCACCATGGTAAGGCAAGGCAGCATGGGCACCATGGTAAGGCAAAGCAAGGCAAGTCATAATGGGCACCGTGGTAAGGCAAGGCAAGGTAGCAAGGAAACCATGGTAAGGCAAGGCAAGGAATTATGGGCACCATGGTAAGGCAAGGCAAGGCAAGACACCATAGACCCCGTGGTAAGGCAAGGCATGGCGAGGAACCATGGGAACTATGGTAAGTTAATGCAAGTCAAAGTAAGGGGGCCTGAGGACCATGGTAAAAATTTGCAAGGCAAGGCACCATGAGCACAATGATAAGAAAGGAAAGGAAAGGCACCATGGGAACATGTTAAACCACGAAAAGGCAAGGCAAGTCGCCATGGGCACCATGGTAAGACAAGGCAAGGAAAGGCAAAGCATGTCACCATAGGATCATTGATAAAGCAAGAAAACGCAATGCATCATGGGCACCATGGTAAGGCAAGAGAAGGCAAGGTAAGTCACCATGGGTACCAAGGTAAGGTAAGGCAAGACAAGGTAAGGCAAAACAAGGTAACATTGGCATCCTGGTAAGCACAGTCAAGGCTGTGTAAGGCAAGATGGGCGCCATGGTAAGGCAGGGATAGGCAAAGAAAGTCAACGCAAGGCAACACAAAGCACCATTGGCAGCATGGGCACCATGGTAAGGAAAGGCAAAGCAAGATAAGGCAAGGCAAGGTACCATGGGTGCCATAATAAGGAAAGGCATGACAAGACATGGCACCATGGACACCGTGGTAAGCCAAGGCAAGGCAAGTCACCATGGGCTGCATGGTAAAGCAAGGCTAGGCAAGGAAAGGCAAAGCATCATGTGCAGCATTTGCACCATGGTAAGGCAAGATAAGGCAAGGCAAGACACCATGGGAACTACGGAATGGCAAGGTAAGGCAAGACAACACATGGCATCACGGACACCATGGTAAGGAAAGTCAAGGCAAGGTAAGGCACCATGGACACCATGGTAAGCCAAGGCAAGGTTAGGCAAGGCACCATGTGTACCATGGTAAGGCAAGGCAAGGCAAGGCAACGTGAGCACCGTAATAACAGAAGGCAAGGCAAGGAGATTCACCATCGGCACCACAGGAAGGCAAGGAAAGGAAAGCTTAGGCACTATGGAGGCCATTGTAAGGCAAGGCAAGGGAAGACAAGGCACCATGGGCACCACTGTAGGGCAAGGCACAGGAAGGCACCATAGGCAATATGGTTAGGCTAGGCAAGGTAATGCATCATGGGTATTATGGTAAGGCAAAGCAAGACAACTCAAGGTAAAATGTGCACCATGGTAAGGCAAGGGAAGGCAAGGCACCATGGGCACAATGGTAAGGCAAGGCAAACATGGGCATTATGGAAACTCAAGGCAAGGCACCATCTGCACCATGGTCAGGCAAAGCAAGTCACCATGGGCAGGAGTGTAAGCAAGGCAATGCAAGGCACTAGGGTAAGGGAATGCTAGACAAGGCACCAGGGTCACCATGGTAAGGCAAGGCAAGTCAAGTCAGCATGTGAACCACGGTAGGCAAGGTAAAGCAAGGCCAGGCAACATGCGCAAAATGGAAATACCAAAAAAGGCAAGGCAACTCACCATGGACACCATGGTAAGGGCATGCAAGGCACCATGAGCACCATGGTAAGGCAAGACAAGGGAAGCAAAGGTACTATGGGCACCATGGCAAGGCAAGGCAAAGTACCATGGGCACTATGGTAAGGCAAGGCAAAGTACCATGGTCACCATGGTAAAGCAAGGCAAAGCACAATGGGCACCATAGTAAGGCAAGGCAAGCAAAGGCAAAGCACAATGGGCACCATGGTAAGGTAAGGGAAGGCACAATGGGCACAAGACTAAGGCAAGTCAAGGCAAGAAACGATGGGAACCATGGTAAGGCAAGGCAAGTTACCATGTGCACCATAGTAAAGGAAGGAAGGGCAACGCAAGGCACCATGGGCACCATGGTAAGGCATGGCAAAGCAAGGAATGGCAAAACACCATGTGCACCATGGTAATGCAAGACATGGCACTGTGTGCATATTGATAATGCAAGGCAAGGCACTATGGGGACCAAACTAAATCAAGGCAATGCAAGGTAAGCCACCACAGGCACTGTGGAAAGGGGAAGGCCAGGCACCATGGGCACTATGGAAGGGCAAGGCAAGGGAATTCTAGACAATATGGGCACCATTGTAAGGCAAGGCAAGCCAGGGCAAGGCACCATAGGCACCATGGTAAGGGAAGGCAAGCCAGGGCAAGGCACCATAGGCACCATGGTAAGGCAAGGCAAGGTTCAACAAGGCATCATTGACACCATGGCAAGGCAAGGCAAGGAAAGATAGGGCACCATGGGTACCATGTAAGACTTGGCAAAGGAAATGCAAGGCACCATGGTCACCATGGTAATACGATGAAGCCACCATGTGTACCAAAGTAAGGCAAGGCAGCATGGCAATGAACCATGGACACCGTTGTAGGACAAGACAAGATATCATGGACACGGTGGTAAGTTATAGGAAGGCACCATGGGAACCATGGTAAATAAGGCAAGTCACCATTGGCATCATGGGAAGGCAAGGCAACACAACATGAGCACCATGGGAAGGCAAGGCAAGGCACCATTGGCACCAAGGTAAGGCAAGACAAGGCATCATGGGCACCACTGTAAGGCAAAGCAAGGCGAGGCAATGCACCATGGGCACCTAGGTAAGGGAATGCTAGGCAAGTCACCATATTCACCATGGTAAGGCAATGCAAATCAAGGCAACATGCTCACCAAGGTACGCAAGGGAAGGCAAGGCAAGGCATCATGCATAACATGGAAATGTCAAACAAGGCAAGGTAAGGCAAGGCACAATGAGCACCATTGTAAGGCAAGGAAAGGCACCATGGGCAACATGGTAAGGCAAAGCAAGGCAAGCAAGGACACCATGGGCGCATGGTAAGGCAAGACAAGGCACCATGGGCAGCATGGTAAAGCAAAGCAAGGGAAGGCAAGGCACAGCTGGCACCAAGTTAAGTCATGGCAAGGCAAGCCTAGGCAATTCACAATGGCCATCACAATAAGTAATGGGAAGGCAGAACGGGCATCATGGTAAGGCAAGGCAAGTTACCATGTGCATTATGATAAAGCAAGGGAAGGCAAAGAAAATCACAATGGGCACCATAGAAGGGCAAGAAGACAAGGCAAGGCAAGGCTTTGCAAGTCACCATGGGCACCATGGTAATGCAAGGCAAGGCAAGACACCATGGGCAGCATGGTAAGGCATGGTAAAGCAAGGCAACAAAAGGTACTATGGGCACCACAGTAAGACAAAGCAAGGCACCATGTGCACCATGGTGGTGCTAGGTAAGGCAAGGAAAGGCACCATGGAAAGCTAAGGTAAGGCAAGGCATGCAATGCACCATAGTCAGCAGGGTAAAGCATGGCAAGGTAACATGGGCAACATGGTAAGGTAAGGCAAGGCAAGGCAAGGCAACATGGGTACCATGGTAAGGCAAGTCAAGGCACAGGTAATGCAAGGCACCATTGGGACAATGGTAAGGCAAGGCACGGGAAGGAAACTCAAGGGAGCAGGGGACCTTGGTAAATCAAGTCTAGGCAAGGCAGGGCATTATGGACTCCATGGTTAAGCACGGAAAGACACCATAGGCAACAAGGGAAGGAAAGGCAAGGAAAGGCAACAAGGGGAACCATGGTAAGGCAAGGCAAGGAAAGGCACCATGGGCACCATCTAAGGCAAGGCAAGGCTAGAATCCATGGGCACCAGGGTAAGGCAAGGCTAGAAAAGACATCATGAGCAACATAATAAGGCAAGGCATGATGGGCACCATGGTAAAGAAAGGCAAAGCACCATTGAAACCATGGTAAGGCAAGGCAAGTCATGATGGGGACCATGGTAAGACAAGGAAAGCCACAATGCGCACCATGGTAAGGCAAGGCAAGGCAACATGGGCAACGTGGTAGGAAAGGAAAGGCAACATGGACATCATGGTAAGGCATTGCAAGACGAGGCAAGTCAAGGCACTGTGCACAACATGGTAAGGCAAGGATAGTCACCATAAGTATCATGGTAAGCCAAGACAAGGAAAAGTAAGGCAAGGTACAATGGTACCAGGATGAAGCAAGGCAAGTCAATCCAAGGTATGATGGGCACCGTGGTAAGGTAAGGCAAAACAAGGCAAAGCACCATGGGCACCATGGTAAGGCAAGGTAAGGCAAAGCAAGGCAAGGAATCAAAGCAAGGCAAGGCAACCATTGCACCATGGGCACCATGGTATTGCAAGGAACCATGGGAAAATGGTAAGGCAAGGCAAGGCACCATGGGCATCACAATTAAAATAGGCACGGCAAGGAAAGACAATGAACCATAGGCACCATGGTAACGCAAGGTAAGTCAAGGAAAACCAAGGAAAAACAAGTTAAGGCAAGGCAAAACACCATCAGTACCTTGATGAGGCAAGTCAGGGCAAGACCAGATACGATAGGCACCATGGTAAGGCAAAGAAAAACAAGGCAACACACCAAGGGCACCATGGTAATGTAGGCAAGGTAAGGCATGTCACCACGGGTACCATGGTAAGGCAACGAAGGAAAGACAAGCAATGGCACCATGAGCACCATCGTAAGGCAAGGCAAGTCCCCCAAAGACACCATGGTAGTGGAGGAGAAGGAAAAAAATGTCACCATGGGTGCCATAATAAGGCAAGGCAAGGCATGGAGTGGCACGGCAACATGGGCATGATGGTAAGGCGTGGCAAGGCATCATGGGTACCATGGTAAGGCAAGGAAAGGCAAATCACCATGGATACCATGGTAAGGCATATCAAGGCAAGGTACTTCAAGGTACCATGGGCACCAAGGTAAGGCAAGGCAAGGCAAAGCAAGTCAAGACAATAAGAAATGGTAGTAAGTCAAGTCAAGGTATGGCAAGGTCCCATTGGCACTAAGGTAAGCCACAGCAAGGCACCATGAACACCATTGTAAAGCAGTACATGGCAAGGCAAGGCATGGCACCTTGGTAAGGAAAGGAAAGTGAAGGCAAGGCAAGGTACCATGAGAACCATGGTAAAACAAGGAAAGGCAAGCTACCATGGGAAGCATGGTAAGACATGGCAAGACACAGCAAGGTAAGGCACCATGGGAACCGTGGTAAGGTAAGGCAAGGCAAGGCACCATGGGCACCATGGTGAGGCAAGGAAAGGCAAAGTAAGGCACCATGGGTACCAAGGAAAGCAAGGAAAGCCAAGGCAAGGCAAAGCATCATGGGCATCATGGAAAGGCAAGACAAGGCAAAGCAAAGCCATGAACAATGGGCACCATGGTAAGGGAAGGCAAGGCACCCTAAGGACTATGGTAAGGCAAGACAAGGCAACACAAGACAAGTCAAGGCACCAGGGGACCATGGTAAGTCAAGTCAATGCACAACAAGGCACCATTGGCACCATGGTAAGGCATGGCAAGACACCATGCTAACTAAGGTAAGGCAAGGCACGGCAAGGCACAATGGATACCACGGTAAGGCAATGCAAGGTAGTGCACCATGAGCATTATGGTAAGGCAAGGGTAGGCAAGGCAAGTCAAGTTACCATGAGCACAAGGGTTAGGCAAGGCTAGACAAGGCACCATAGGGACCATGGTAAAGCAAGGCAAGGTATCAAGGGCACCATGGTAAGGCAAGGGAAGGCACCATGAGCACCATGTTAAGTTAAGGCAAGGAAATGCACCATGGGCACCATGGTAATGCAAGGCAAAGCACCATGGACAACATGGTAATGAAAAGAATGGCAAGGAAGGTAAGCCAAGGCACTTTGGGCGTCATGAAAGGCAAGTATGGGCAACATGGACACCATGGTAAAGGAAGGGAAGGCAAAGCAAGACAAGGAATCGTGGGCACCATGGTAAGTCAAGGCAAGACAACGCAAGGCACTATGTGCAGCATGTTAAGGCAAGACAAGGCAAATCACCATGGGTACCATGGTGAGGGAAGGCAAGGCAAGGCATGGTATAATGGGCATCATGGTAAGGAAATGCAAAACAAGGCGACACACCACTGGCACCATGGTAAGTCACTAAAAGGCACCAGGGCAACATGAAAGGCAAGACAAGGCATGGCAAGTCTCCATTAGCACTATGATAAGGCACGGCAAGTCACCATGGGCACCAAGGTAAGGCAAGGTAAGGCAAGGCACAATGGACAACAATGCATGGAATGGAATGGTAAATCACCATGGGCACCACAGTAAGGCAAGGGTAGGAAAGACAAGGCATGGCACTGAGGACACAAGGGTAAGGCAATGCTAGGCAAGGCACCATGAGCACCATGGTAAGACAAGAAACGGCAAACACCATGGGGACCATGGTAAAGCAAGGCCAGGCACCATGGGCACAAAGGTAAGACAAGGAAAGGCAAGTAAATGCACCATGAGCACTGTGGTAAAGGAAGGCAAGGCACCATGGACATAATGATATGGCAAACAGCAAGAAATGTAAGCCAAGGCCCCAGTGGGCACCATGGAAAGCAAGGCCATGTACCATGGGCAACACGGTAAGGCAAGGCACCATAAGCACCATGGGTACCATTGTGAGGCAAGGCAGAACAAGGACAGGTATTATGGGCACCATGGTAAGGCAATGCAAAACAAGGCAAGACACCATGGGCACCATGAAAAGGCAAGGCAAGGCAAGTCAAGGAACCATGGGAACGATGGTAATGAAAGGCAACGTACCATTGCAACCATGATAAAGCAAGGCAAGTAAAGGCAAGCAAAAGTTCCAAGAGCACCATCGTGATGCAAGGAAAGTCACCAGGGGCACCATGGTAGTGAAACGGAGGGCACAACAAGGCACCATGGGCACCATGGTAAGGCAAGGCATGGAATGGCACAGCACAAAGGGCACAATGGTAAGGTATGGCAGGACACCATGGACATGACAAGGGAAGATACCATGGATACAATGGTAAGGCAAGGAAAAGGAAGGTAAGCAAGGTACCATGGGCACCTTGGCATGGCAAGGCAAGGAAAGTCAAGCCACCAAGAAATGATGGTAAGGCAAGAGAAGGCAGAACAAGGCACCATTAGCATGAAGGTAAGGCATGGCAAAGCACCATGAGCACCATGGTAAAGCAAGGCATAACAAGGCAAGGCATGGCAAGGCATATCACCATAAGCACCATGGTAATTCAAGGAAAGTCAAGGAAAGACAAGGCACCATGGGAACCATGGTAAGGCAAGGCAAGGCAAGACACCATGGGAACCATGGTAAGCCAAGCAAGGCATGGCAAGGCACCATAAGGAACATTGTAAAGCAAGGCAAGCAACCATGGGAACCATGGTAAGGCAATGAAAGACACCATGGGTAGCACAGTAAGGCAAGGAAAGGCCAGGAAATGCACCATGGGCTCCATGTTAAGGTAAGGCAAGGCAACATGGACACTAATGGTAAGACATAGCAAGGCAAGGAAGGTAAGCCAAGGAACCATGGACACTATTTTCAGGCAAGACTAGGGACCATGGGCACCATGGTAAGGCAAGGGAAGGCAAAGCAAGACAAGGAACCATAGGCAACATGATTAGGCAAGTCAAGGTAAGGCAAGGTACCATGGGCACCATGGTAAGGCAAGGCAAAGCAAGTTAGTGCACCATAGGCACCATGGTAAGGCAAGGGAAGGAAGGCAAGCATGGAACCATGGGCACCATGGTAAGGCAAGGCAAGGCAAGCACCTTGGGCACCATGGTTAGGAAGATACAGGAAGGCAAGGCAAAATTGGCACCATAGACAAACAAGGCAAGGTAAGGCAAGGAGAAGCAATGCACCATGGACACCATGGTAATTCAAGGCGTGCATGTCCATGCAAGCCATGGCAAGACAATTCAAGGCAAAGCACCGTGGTTACCATGGTGAAGCAAGGCAGGGCAGTCCAGGTACAATGGGAACCATGGTAAGACAAAGCAAAAAAGGCATGGCACCATAGGCACCATGATAAGGTATGGCAAGGCAATGCAAGGCACCATGGAAAACATGGTAAGGCAAGGCAATATACCATGGGCACCAACATAAGGCAAGGCAAGGCAATGCAAGCACCATGGGCACCATGGTAAAGCAAGGCAAGGCAACATGGTCACCAGGCTAATGCAAGGCACCAAGTTCACCATGGAAAGGTAGGCAAGGCAAGGCAAGGAAAGACACCATGGTAATCATGGTAAGGCAACTCAAGGCAAAGCAAGGCAAAGCACAGTGGGAACAATGGTAAGGCAAGGCACCATGGGAAGATGGTATGGCAAGGCAAATAACGGCAAGGCAAGGCACCATGGGCACCATGGTAAGGCAAGGTAAGGGAAGGCACCATGGGCACCATGGTACGGCATGGCAAGGCAAGGCAAGGCAAGGAAACATTTTCATCATGGTAAGGCAAGGCAAGGCAAAGAAGGCAAGGCACCATAGGCACCAGGGTAAGGCAAGGCAAGGCAACATGAGCACCAAGGTAAGGCAACGCAAGGAAAGGGATCATGGGCACCATGGAATGTCAAGGCAAGGCAAGGTAAGGAAGCATTTCCAGCATGGCACAGCAGGGCAAGGCAAAGCAAGGCAAGCCACCAAGGGCAACAAGGTTAGGCAAGGCAAGGCAAGGTGCAATGGGCACCTTTGTAAGGCAATACAAAACAAGGTCATGCACCATGGGCTTCTTGGTAAGTCAAGGCAAGGCAAGACACCATCTGCACTCTGTTAAGGCAAGCAAGGCAAAGCACCATAGGGAACATGGTGAGGCAAGGCCAGGTACTATGGGCACCATGGTAAGGCAAAGCAAAACATGGCAAGGCACCATGAGCACCATGGTAAGGCAAGGCAATGTAAGGCACCATGGGCACCATGGTAAGACAAGGCAAGGCACCATGGACGCAATGGAAATGCAAGGCAGGGCACAATGGGCACCACAGTAAAGCAAAGTAAAGAACCAGGGGAACCATGCTATGACAGGGCAAGCCACATTGGGCAACATGGTAAGTCAAGGCAAAGCACCATAGGCACCATGGTACGGCTATGCAAGTCAAGGCAAAGGAACATGGGCACTGTGGTAAGCAAGGAAAGGCACCATGGACACCATGGTAAGAAAAAGCCAGGCAAGGCAAGGGAAGGCAAGGCAAGCTACATGGGCACCATGGTAAGGCAAGACCAGGCACCATGGACACCATGGTAAGGGAAGGTAAGGCAAAGATAGGCAAAGCACCATGGGCACAATGGTAAAGCAAGGAAAGGCATCATTTGCAATATGGTAAGACAAGGCAATGTAAGGCAAGGTAATGAAGCATGGGAACCATGGTAAGGCAAATCAACGTCCAATGTGCACCATAGTAAGGCAGGGCAAGCAAAGGCACCATGGACACCATGGAAAGGCAAACCAAGGCACCATGTGCACCATGGTAAAGCAAGATAAGGCAAGGCACGGCATGGTATCATTCGTACCATGGTAGGGCAAGGAAAGGTAAGGCATGGCAAGGCATCAAGGGCACCATGGTAAGGTATGGCAAGGCACCAAGGTCATCATGGTTAGGCAAGACTAGACAAAGCACCATGGACAGCATGGTAAGGCAAATCAAGGCAAGGAAAGGGAAGGAACCATCTTAACCATGGTAAGGCATATCTAGGAACCATGGGCAGTATGGTAAGGCAAGGCAAGGCAAAGCAATGCACAGCAAGTCACCATGGGCACCATGGTTAGGGAAGGTAAGGCAATAAAATGCAAGGCACCATGGGCACCACAGTAAGGCAAGGAAAGACATCATGGGCATGATGGTAAGGCGAGCCAAGGCAAAACATCGCAAGACACCATAAGAAACATAAAAGACAAGCAAGGGACCTTGGACAACATGGTAAGGCAAGGCAAGTCAAGCAAAGGCACCAGGGGCACCACGGTAAGGCAAAACAAGGCACCATGGGCACGCACCATGATAAAACAAGGCAAGGCAAGGGAATGTAAGGCATAATTGGTACCATGGTAAAGCAAGGGAAGTCAAGGCATGGCAAGGCACCATGGGCACCATGGTAAAGCAAGGCAAGGCACCATGGGCACCATGGTGAGGCAAGCCAAGGGAAGGCAAGGCACCATGGTCACTAGGCAAGGCAAGGCAAGGCAAGTCAATGAAAGGCACTATGGGCACTATTGTAAAGCAAGGGACCATGGGCATCATGGGAGTGCACTGCAAGGCAAGGAAAGGCACCGTGGTTACCACAGTAAGACATGGCAATGCATGGCACAGCAATGCACAATAGGCACGATGGAAAGGCATGGCAAGGCACCACGGGTGCCATGGTATGGTAAGGCAAGGCAAACCAAGACAAGGCACAATGGGTACCATGGTAAGGCAAGACAAGGTAATGCAACACACTATGTGAACCACTGTAAACAAGGCAAAACAAGGCAAGGTATTCACCAGGGTATCATGGTAAGGTGAGGGAAGGCATGGTAAGGCACCATGGGCACCATGGTAAGGCAAGGCTAAGGAGGCACCATGGGCACTATGGTAAGGCAAGGTTTGGCAAGGCATCATGGGCATCATGGCAAGGCAACTCAAGGCAAGGCAGGGAATTATGGGAACCAGGACAAGGCAAGGCAAGGCAAGGAAACAAGGGAAACCATGGAAACACAAGGGAAATCACCATGGGAACCATGGTAAGGCACTGCAAGTCTCTATGGGCACCATGGTAACCCAAGGGAAGTCACCATGGGCACCACAGTAAGGCAATGGAAGGAACCATTGGCACCATGGTAGGCAATTCAAGGCACCGTGGACACCAATGTAAGGCAAACAAAGCAAGGGAAGGCAAGGCAAGGCACCATGGAAAAGGCAAGGCACGATGAACACCAATGTAAGGCAAACAAGGCAAGCCAAGGCACCATTTAAGGCAAACAATGCAAGGCAAGGAAAGGCACCATGTTAACCATAGTAAGGCAAGGCAAGGCAAGGCATCATGGGCACTATTGAAAGGGAAGTCAAGGCACCATGAGCTCCACTTTAAGGCATGGCAAGGAAATGGAAGGCACCATGGGCACCATGGAAGTGCATGTAAAGATAAGGAAAGGCACCATGGCAGCATGGGAATGTAAAACAAAGCAACGCACTGCAAGGCGCCACGGACACCATGGAAAATCACGACGTCAACATGGGCACAATGGTAAAGTAAGGCAAGGCAAGACAAGGGAAAGCGCCATGGGTACCATGGTAAGGCAAGTGAAGGCAATTAATGCAAGTCACCATGGGAACCATGGTAAAGTAAGGCAAGGCAGAGCAAGGCAGGTCGAAGCACCAAGGGACCATGGTAAGGCAAGGCAAGGCAAGGCATGGCAAGGCACCATGGGCTCCATGGTAAGGCACGGGAAGACACCATGGGCACCATGGTAAGGAAGGCAAGGCAAAGTATCATGTGAACCATCGTAAGGCAAGGCAAGGCAAGGCACCATGGGAATGATGTTAAGGCAAGGCAAGGCAAGGCAAGGAACCATGGGCATCAAGGTAAGGCAAGTCAAGTCAAGGCAAGGCAAGGCACCAGGGGCACAATGATAAGAAATACAAGGCAAGGCAACATGGGCACTATGATAAAGAAATGCACTGCTAGGCAAGGCAAGGTAACGCACCCTCGGAACCATGGTAAGGCAAGGCAAGTCAAGGCAAGCAAGGCAAGGCAAGATAAGGCAAAGCATTATTGGTACCATGGTGAGGCAAGGCAGGGCAAGGCAAGGTACAATGGGCACTATGGTAGGCAAAATAAGGAAAGACACCATAGGCACCATGGTAAAGGAAGGCAAGAAAGCAAGGTACCAAGGGAACCATGGTAAGGCCAGGGAATGTACCAATGAAACCATCTTAACGTAAGGTAAGCAAAGGCAAGCAAAGGAACCATGGGCATCATCATAAAGCAAGGGAAGTCACCATGGGCAGCATGGTAGTGAAAGGCAAGGCAAGGCACCATGGGCATCATGGTAATGCAAGTCAAGGCAGGGGAAAAGCATGGCACCATGAGCACCATGGTAAAGCACAGAAGGGCACCATGGGCACCATGGTAAGACAAGGTAAGGCAAGGTGAGGCACCATGTTTACCATAGTAAGACAAGGCCAGGCAAGGCATCATGGGGAACAATGGTAAGACAAGACAAGATAAGGCATCAAGGACATCATGGTAAGGCAAGGCAAGGCAAACCAAAGCGACATGGACAGCATGGTAAGGCAAGGCATGACAAGGAAAGTCAAGGCACCATGGGTACCATGGTAAGGTAAGGCAAGGAAACACACAATGGGAACTATGGTAAGACAAAGCAAGGTGAGGTAATGCACCATGGGTACAATGGTAAGGCAAGACAAGGCACCATGAGCCCCATGGTAAGGCAAGGCAAGGAAAGGAAATGCAAGGCAAGGCAACATGGGCAGCATGGTAACGCAAGGCAAACAAAGAAAAGGCAAGGCACCATAGGGACCATGGTAAGTCAAGGCAAGGCATCATGGGCATCATGGTAAGTCAAGAGAAGTCAAAACAAGGCAAGGCAATTCATCTTGGGCACCATGGCATGGCAAGGCAAGGCACCATGAGGCCCATGGTAAAGCAAGGCAAGGAAAGGAAATGCAAGGCAAGGTAACATGGGCACCAAGGTTAAACAAGGCGAAGCAAGGCACTATAAACACAGGCACCATTGTAATCCATGGGAAGGCAAGGCAAGTAATGATGGGCACCATAGTAAGGCAAGGAAAGGAAAGGCACTTGGGGCACCATGGTAAGTCAAGGAAGGCAATATAGGGCAAGGCACTATGGGGACATGGTAACCAAGGCAAGGAAAAGAAGGTAAGGCAATGCACCATGTACACCATGGTAAGGCAAGGCAAAACAAGGCAAGGCAAGGCACAATGGGTACCATGGTAAGGCAAGGGAAATCAAGGCAAGGCATCAGGGCTCCATGGTAAGGCAAGGTAAGGCAAGTAAATGCACATCGGCAGCTTGGTAAGGCAAGGCAAAGCAATGCACAAAAAGACACCATGGGCACCATGGTAAGGTAAGGCTAGGCAAAGCAATGCACCATGGCCACCACGGAAGGCAAGGTAAAACAAGACAAAGTAAGGTACCATGGACACCATGGTAAGTTAAGGAAAGGAAGGCACCATGGGCAACATTGTAAGGCAAGGCAATGCAAGACAAGACAAGGGACCATGGACTCCATGGGAATGCAAGGCAAAGCAAGGCAAGGCACCATGAGCATCATGGGAAGGCAAGGTAAGGCAGGGGTAGGCAAGGCACGATGTGCACCATAGTAAGGCAAGGCAGTGCAAGGCACAATGGACACTATGGTAAGGCAAGGCAATGCAATGCACCATGGTCACAATGGTAGGGCAAAGCAAGGCAAGACAAGGCATCATGGGCACCATGGGAAGGCAAGGTAAAACAAGGCACCATATGCACCATGGTACCATAAGGAAAAACAAGTCAAGGCAATATGGGCACCATGGTTAAACAAGGCAAGTCAAGGAATCATAGGCACCATGGTAAGGAAAGGAAATGCAAGGCACCCGGGGCTCCATGGTAAGGCAAGAGAAGGTAAGCAAGACAAGGCACTATGAGCACGATGGTAACCAAGGCAAGGCAAGGCAAAGTAAGGCAATGCACCATGGAGTGCGTGGTAAGTCAAGGCAAAGCAAGGCAAGGTAAGGCAACATGGGCAGCATTGTAAGGCAAGGCATGGCAAGGCCAGGCACCATGAACACTATGGTAAGGCAAGGCAAGGCAAGGCAAGTTAAGGCACACCGGGCATCATGGTAAGGTAAAGCAAGACAAGGCAATGCACCATGGGCCCTATGGTAAGGCAAGGTACAATGGACACCAAGGTAATGTAAGGCAAGGCAAGGCAAAGCACAATGAGCATCATGGTAAAGCAAGACAAGTTTAGGCACCATGAGCACCATGGAAAGGCAAAGCAAGGCACAATGGTCACCATGATAAGGCAAGGCATGGCAAGGCAAGGCAACATGGGTAATATGGCAATGCATGGGAAGACTATGCAAGGCACCGTGGGGAACCATGGCAAGGAAAGGCAAAGCAAGTGAAAGCAAGTCAAGGAATCATGGGCGCCATGGTAATGCAAGGCAAGGCAAAGCAAGGTAAGGCACCATGGGCACCATATTAAAGCAATTCAAAGCAGGGACAGCACCATGGGAACCATGGTAAAGCAAGGAAAGGCAAAGCAAGGCAAGGCAAGGCAAGCCACCATGGTAAGGCAAGGCAAGGCAAGGCAAGGCACCAGAGGCATCATAGTAAGGCAAGACAAGACACCATGGACACAACTATAAAGCAAGGTAAGTCTAGGCACCATGGACACAATGGTAAGGCAAGGCAATGTACAACGCACACCATGGCAATGGAGGGCAAGGCAATGCAAGTCATGATGGGCACGACGGTAATGCAAGGCAAAGAAAGGCAAGGGAAGGAACAATGGCTAGCACAGCACCATGCGAAGACAAGGCAGACCAAGGAAAATCAAGGCAAGGCACCAGACGCACCATTGTAAACCAAGGCAAAGAAAGGCAAGGCAAAACACAATGATCACCGTGGTTCTGCAAGGCAAGGCAAGGCAAGACACCACACAATGCTCATCATGGTAAGGCAAGGCAAGACAAGGCATCATGTGCACCATGCTTACGTAAGGCAAGGCATGGCAAGGCAAGGCTTCATGGAAACCAAGATATGGCAAGGAAAGTCAAGGTACCATGGGCAGCATTATAAGGCAAGGTAAGGCAAGGTAAGGCACCATGTGCATCATGGTATGGCATTAAAAAGCAATCCTAAGCACTATGGGCATCACAATAAGGATGGCAAGGCAAGACAATGCCCCATGGTCACCATGGTAAGGAAAGGCAAGGCAAGGAACCACGGGCACCTTAGTAGGGAAAGACAATTCAAGGCAAGTCTCCATTGGCACCATGGTAATGCAAGGCAAGGCAGTCAAGGCAAGGCACAGTGGTAACCAAGTTAAGGCAAGGCAACACAAGGCAAAAGAATGCAAGTCACCATGGGCACCATCGGAATGCACAGCACGGCACAATGGGCAACATGGTAAGACAAGCCAGGGCAAGTAAATGGAATGTACAATGCATACCACTGTATGGCATGGCAAGGCAAGGAAAAGGAAGGCATCATGGACATAATGGTATGGCAAGGCAAGGCAAGGCACCAGAATATTATGATAAGGGAAGTCAATGCAGGGTAAGGCTCCATGGGCACCAAGGTAAGGCAAGACAAGGTGAGGGACCATGGCACCATGGCAAGTTAAGGCAAGGCATGGTAAGGTAAAACAATGCACCATGGGCACCATGGTAATTCAAGGCAAGGCAAGGCACCATGGGTACCCTACTAAGGCAATGCAATCAAGGTGAGGCACCATGGTCACCATGGTAAGGCAAGAAAGGCAAGACACCATGGTACGATGGTAAGGCAAGCCAAGGCACCATGGGCAAGGCAAGAAAAGGCAAGTCAAGGCAAGGCAAGTCACCATGGGCACCATGATAAGGCAAGGAAAGGCAGACAAGAGAACGAAAGGCACCATGGGCACCAGTAAGTCAAGGCAAGGCAAAGCATTATGAATGCTATGGTAAGGCAAGACAATGCATGGCAAGGAACCATGGGCTCCATGATAAGGCAAGGAAAGGCAAAGAAGGCAAGACACCATAGACAACATAGTAAGTAAAGGCAAGGCAAGACAAACCATCATGGGCAACATGGGAAGGCAAGGAAAGACAAATAACTATGGGCACCATGGTAGGGTAAGTCAACACAAGGCAAGGCACCATTGGCACCATGGTAAAGGGAAGGCAAGGAAAGGTGAGACACCATGGCACCACGGGTAAGATAAGTCAAGGAAAGGCAAGGCAAGGCACCAAGGTCACCATGGTAAGGCACAGAAAGTCACCATGGGTAGCATGGTAAAGCTACGCAATGCAAGATAATGCAAGGCACCATGGGAACCATCATATGTTAAGGCACGCAAGGAAACTCAAGGCACCAGGGAACTTGGTAAACCAAGGTAAGGCATGGCAATGCACAGTGGACTCTATGGTAAAGCACAGCAAGACACCATGGGCACAATGCTAAGGAAAGAAAAGGCAAGTCACCAAGGGTACCATAGTAAGACAAGGCAAGGCAAGGCAGCATGGGCACCATGATAAGGCAAGGCATGGCAAGACAAGGAACCATGAGAACTAGGGTAAGGCAAGGCTAGTCAAGGCAACACAGGCACCATAGTAAGGCAAGGCAAGGCACCATGGGCATCTTGGTAAAGCAAGGAATGTCACCATAGGTACCATGGTAAAGCAAGGCCATGCCCCATGATCACCATTGTAAGGCAAGAGAGGGAAGGTCAAGGCAATATGGGAAATGTGTTAGGCAAAAAAAAAGGCACCATAGACACCATGGTAAGGCATAACAAACAAGTCACCATGGGTACCATGGTAAGGCAAGGCAAGGTAAAATACGAGGGGCACCATGGTAAAGTATGGGAAGGCAAGGCAAGGCACCATGGACACCATAGTAAAGCAGGGCAAAGCAAGGCACCATGGTAAAGCAAGGCAAGTCACCATGGGCAATATGGTAAGGCAAGGCTACACACCATGAGTACCTTGGTATGGCATGGTAAAAAAAAAAAGCAAGGGAAGGGACCCTGGGTGTATAGTAAGGCAAGACAAGCAAAGCATGGCAAGGAATCATGGGCATCATGTAAAGCAAGACAAGGCAAGGCACCATGGGCACAATGGTAAGGCAAGGTATGACAAGGCACCTGGACACCATGGTAAGGCAAAACAAAGCAAGGCAAGGGAAGCATGGCAGCATGGGCACCATGGTAAACCAAGAAAAGGCAAGGCAAGTCACCATGGGCACCATAATTAAACCAGGTACGGCCAGGAAAAGCAGGGTAATGCACCTTTGGCATCATGGTAATGCAAGGCAAGGCAAGGCAATGCAAGGCTAAGCACCATGGGTACCATGGTGTGGCAAACAGAGTAAAGCCAGGTACGATGGGCACCATAGAAAGGCAAAGCAAAACAAGTCAAAGCACACGTTAAGGCAGGACAAGGCAAGGCAAGTCGCCATGTGAACCGTGGTAAGGCAAGGCAACGTGTCATGGGCACCATGGTAAGATAACACCGGGAAAGTCAAGCAAAGGCACCGTGGGCACCAACGTAAGGCAAGGCAAGGCAAGGCAGCATGGGTACCATGGTAGTGAAAGGAAAGGCACAGCATGGCACCATGGGCACCATGGTGTGGCTAGGCAAGGCATGGGATGGCACGGCACCATGTGCACAATGGTAAGGCATGGCGAGGCACTATGGACCCCATGGTAAGGCATAACAAGGCAAGGCAAGGCACCATAGATACCATAGTAAGGTATGTCAAGGCAAGGTAACAAAAAGTACCATGCACACCATGGTAAGGCAAGGCAAGGCAAGTCAAGGTACCACGAAACAATGGTAAGGTAAGGCATGGCATGGCAAGACACCATTGGAACCAGTGATAGGTATGGCCTGGCACCATGAACACCTTGGTAAAGCAACACATGGCAAGGCAAGACAGGGCACCATGGGAAGGCAAGGAAAGTCAAGGCAAGGCAAGTCACCATGGGAACCATGATAAGGCATGGCAAGTCAAGAAACCATGGGAACCAAGGTAATGGTAGACAAGGCATGGTAAGGCAATGCACCATGGAGACCTTGGTAAGGCAAGGGAAGGCAAAGGAAGGCATCATGGACATCATGGTATGGCAAGGCAAGGCAATGCAAGGCTCCATGGGCACCATGGTAAGGCAAGGCAAGGCAGCTCGCAAACAATGGTAAGGCAAGGCACAGCAAGGCAAGACACCATGGGCATCATGGAAAGGCAAGGCAAGGCCAGGCACGATGTGCATCATGGTAAGGCAAGACAAAGCAAAGCAAGGCAAGGCTCCATGGGCACCATGGTAAGGAAAGGCAAGGCACCATAAGCACCATGGTAAGGCAAGGCAATGCAAGGCAAGACGAGCCAAGGCACCAGGGTACCATGGCAACCAAGTCAAGGCACGGCAAGGCACTATTACCACAATGGTAAGGCATGGCAAGACACCATAGGCACCAAAGTAAGGCAAGGCAAGGCCCAATGGACACCACGACAAGGCAAGGCATGCTAAGACACTATGGGCACCATGGTGAGGCAAGCGTAGGCAAGGCAATTCCAGGCACTATGGGCTCAAGGGTAAGGCAAGGCTAGACAAGACATGATAACCATGATAAGTCAAGGCACTGTGGGCCCAAGGGTAAGGCAAGGCTAGGCAAGGCATGATAACCATGATAAGTCAAAGCAAGGGTAGGCATAATGGGGGACCATGGTAAGGCTAGGCAAGGCAAGGAAATTCACCATGGACACCATGGTAAGGCAAGGCAAGGCATCATGGGCACCATGGTATGGCAAAGCAAAGCAAGAAAGGTAAGCCAAGGCATGATGGGCACCATGGAAAGGTAAATCTAAGCACCATGGGCATCATAGTAAGGCAAAGCAAGGCAAAGTAAGACAAGGCACCATGGTCAACATAGTTAGACATGTTAAGGCAAGACAAGGTACCATGGGCACCAGGATAAGGCAAGGTAAAACAAGGTAATGCACCATGGACTCCTTGGAAAGGCAAGGCAAGGTAAGGATACACCATTTACACCATGTTAAGACAAGACAAGGCAAAGCACCATGGGTAACATGGTGAGGCAGGGCAAGTCAAGGCAAGGTAAGGCAAAGCAAAACATGGAAAGGCATCATGGGCACCATGGTAAGGCAAGGCAAGGCAAGGAATCATTGACAGCATGGTAAAGCAAGGCAAGGCAAGGTACCATGGACACCACGGTAAGGTAAGGCAAGACAAGTCACTCTGGCCACCATTGTAAGGCAAAGCAAGGCAAGAAAAGTCAAGCATAGCACCATAGCACAATGATAAGGCAAGGCAAGACAGGGCACCATGGACACCATGGTATAGCCAGAGAAAGCAAGGCAATGAAGGCACCATGGGCACCATAAGGAAACAAGGCACGGCAAGGGAAGGCAAGGCAAGGAAATCCACCATGGGAACCATAGAAAGGCAAGGCAAGTAAAGGCAAGGGAAGGCAAGGCAAGGAAAGGATAAGCACCATGGGTACCACTGTGAGGCAAGGCAGGGCATGGCCAGGTACAATGGGCACTGTGGTAGGGAAACACAAAACAAGGCAATGCACGCTTGGCATTATGGTAAGGCAAGGCAAGGTAAGGAAAGGCAAGGCACCATGTGAACCATTATAAGGCAAGGCAACATACCATGGGCATCATGGTAAGGGACGGCAAAGAAAGGTTAGTAAAGGCACAATGGGCACCATCGTAATTCAAGGGAAGGCACCATGGGCACCATGGTATTGAAAGGGAAGACAGAGAAAGGCATAATTGTCACCATGGTAAGGCAAGGCATGGTATGGAACGACATGGCACCATGGGCACCATAGTAAGGCACAGCAAGGCACCATGGTCATGATGGCAAGGCCAGGCAAGGCAAGGCAAGGCACCGTGTCTCTTATGATAAGGCAAGTCAAGGAAACATAATGTAGGGGTACATTGGGCACCATTTTAGGGCAATGCAAGACAAGTCAAGGCACCAAGAAACAATGGTAAGGCAAGGCACGGCATGGCAAGGTACCATTGGCACTAAGGCAATAGGAGAAGACAACATGAACACCATGGTAAAGCAAGGCATGGAAAGACAAGGCATGGCACTATGGGCACCATGATAAGGCAAGGAAAGTCAAGGCAATGCAAGACACCATGGGAACCATGGTAAGGCAAGGCAAGGCACCATGGTAACTAACACAAGTCAAAGCACAGCAAGGCAAGGCACCATGGGCACTATCATAAGGCAAGGCATGGAAAAGCAATGCAATGCACCAGGGGCACCATGGTTAGTGAAGCAAGGCAAGACAATACAAGGCACAATGGGCACCATGTTAAGGTAATGCTAGGCAAGGCATCATAGGCACCATGGTAAGGCAAAAAAAATGCAACGCAAAGCAAGATAAGGCACCATGTAAATACAAGGGAAGACAAGGCTAGGCTCCATGGGCACAATATCAAGGCAAGGCAAGGCAAGTCAAGGCACCAATGTCACAATGGTAAGGCAAGCAGGCCAGGCAAAGCACGACAAGGTAGAACCAGGCACCATGAACTCCACTGTAAGGCAATGCAAGGCAAGGCAAGTCATTATGGTCACCATGGTAAGGCAAGGTAAAGCATTATGGGCATTATGGTAAAATAAAGCAAGGCAATGTAAGACACCATGGGCACCGTGGAAAGGCAAGGCAAGGCAATGCACCATGGGCAAAATGGAAATGCAAGATAATGCAAAGGAAGGCACCATTGGCAACATAGTAAGGCAAGGTAAGACAAGTCAAGGCACCATCAGCAACATGGTCAGTCAAAGCAAGGCAAGGAAAAGGTATGGTAACTGAAGGCATGGCAAGGCAGCATGGCACCAGGGTAAGGCAAGGCAATTTTTCATGGGCACTAAGGGTAGGCAAGGCAAGTCAAGCCTAGGCACTATGGACACCACAGTAAGGCAAGGCAATGCAAGGCAAGGGAAAGCACCATGGGTACCATGTTAAGGCAAGACTAGGCAAGGCACTGCAAGGCATCAGAGGCACCATGGTTAGGCAAGACAAGGCAAGGCAAGGCATCATGGTCACAATGGTAAGGCAACGCAATTCAGAAAAGACACCATGGGCACCATGGTAAGGCAAGAGAAGGCACAGCAGGCACCATGGGCACCATGGTAAGGTTAGGCAAGGCAAGACACCATGGACAGAATTTTAAGGCAAGGCAAGGCATTGCAAGGCACTATGGGCAACATGGTACAGCAATTCAAGACAAGGCAAGACAAGGCACCATGGGCACAATTGTAAGGCAAGACAGACAACATGGACACCATGGTAACACAAGGCAAACACAAGGCAATGCACCATGGGCAGCATGGTAAGTCAAGGCAAGGCAAGGTAATGCAGGGCACAATGGGCACCATGTTAAGGCAAAGCTAGACAAGGCAAGGCATCATGGGCAAGGTAAGGCAAGGCAAGTAAAGGCAAGGCAAGGCATGGCAGCATGGGATAGAGTTGCAGCAAAGCAAGGCAAGGGAAGACACAACTGATGCCATGGTAAGGCAAGACAAGGTGAGGCACCATAAGCACCGTGGTACAGCAACACAATGTAAGGCAAGGCAAGGCACCATAACAGCACGGCAAGTCAAGGCAAAGCAAGCCAAGGCAAGGCACCATGGACACCATGGTAGGGCAAGGGAAAGCAAGGCAAGGCAAGGTAAGTCAAGGCAAGGCATGGCACCAATGGCACCATGGTAAGGCAAGGCAAGGGAAGGCAGGCACATCAACGCAAGTCACAGGAAGGCAAGGGAAGACACCTTGAACACCATGGTAAGGCAAGGCAGGGCAAGGCAATAAATCATGGAAACTATGATAATGCAAGCAAGGAAAGTCAAGGCTCTATGTGCACCTTGGTAAGGTAAGGCCAGGCAAGGCAATGCACAATGAGCACAATTAGAAGGTGAGGCAAGGAAAGGCAAGGCGAGGCACTATGGGCACCATGGTAAAACAAGGAAAGTCAAGGCAAGGTACCATGGCACCATGGTATGGCAAGGCAAGACAATGCATCAATGGCACCAAATTAAGGCAATGCAGGTCAAGGCAAAGCGCCAAGTGCACCATGGCAAGGCAAGGCAAGACAAGGCACCATGGGCCCCAAGGTAAGGAAAGGCAAGGCAAAGCAAGGGAAGGCACCATGGACACTATGGTGAGGCAGGGCAATGCAAGGCACCATGGGAAACATGATAAGTCTAGGCACCGAAAGACACCATGTGTAACATGGTAAGGAAAAGGAAAGTCAAGGAAAAGCACTGTGTGCACCATCGTAAGACAAGGCATGGCAAGGAAAGGCACTGTGGGCACCATGGTAAAGCAAGACAAGGCATGTCAAGGCACCACGGGTACGCTGGTAAGGCAAGACAATGCAAGGCACGGCAAAGCAAGGCACAATGGTAAGGCAAGGCAAGGCATCATGGATAGCATGTTAAGGCAAGGCAAGGAAAGGAAAGGCATCATGGGCACAATGGTAAGGCTAGGCAAGGCAAGGTACCATGAGCACCATGGTAAGGCAAGGAAAGGCAAGACACTGCAACATGGACACCAAGCTATGACCAAGCAAGGCAAGACAAAGTACCATGGGCACCATGGTAGGGGAAGGCAAGGCGTGACATGTCAATGTGCCATGGGTACTTTGGTAAGGCAAGGCAAGGCAAGACAAGGCAAGGCAAGGCAAGGCAAGGGAAGGCATCATGTGTTCCATGGCAAGACAAAAGAAGGTAAGGCAAGAAAAGGCACCATGGGTACCATGGTAAGGCAAGGCAAGGCAAGACAATGCAACACAGTCACCATAGTAAGGCAAGGGAAGGCAAAGCAAGCAAGACAAGCCACCATGGTAAGGCAAGGCACCATGGGCACCATGATAAGGCAAGGCAAGACATGGCAAGGCACCATGGACAACATGGTAAAACATGACAAGGCAAGGAAAGGCGTGGCAATGAATCATGGACAACATGGTAAGGCAAAGCATGGCAAGGCACAATGGGAACCATGGTAATGCAAGGCATGGTAAGGCTAGGCATCACGGGCAACATGGTAAGTATGGCAAGGCATTGCAAGGGACCATGGGCACCATGGTGTGGCAAGTCAAGGCAAGGCAAAACAAGCTACCATGTAAATCATGGGAAGGCAAGGCAAGGCAAGTGAAGACACCATGGGCACCATGGTAAAGCTAGGCAAGGCAAGGCAAGGCAAGACTCATTGGGTACAATGGTAAGGCACGGAAAGGAAAGGCAAAGCACGGCATAGCAAGGCGAGGCAAGGCACTATAAGTACTATGGCAAGGCAAGGCAAGAACAGACACCATGGGCCCCATGTTAGGGCAAGGCAAGGCTAGCCACCATAGGCACAATTGTAAGGCAAGGCAAGTCAAGGAACTGTGGCACCGTGGTAATGCAAGGTAAGGCTGGAATAGTCATGGCAAGGCAAGGAAAAGCAACATAGGCTCCATGGTAAGTTAAGGCTAGGCAAGGCTAGGCACTATGGGTAACATGGTAAGGCTAGACAAGGCCAAGTTTAGGCAAAGGAAGGCTAGGCACCATGGATACAATGTTAAGGCAAGGCAGGACAAAGCAAGGCACCACGTGCACAGTTGTAAGAAAAGGCATAGCAAGGCAATGAACCATGGACACCATGGTAAGGCAAGGCAAGGACTGGCAAGGCACCATGGGCACCATGGTAAGGCAAGGCAAGACAAAGCAAGGCACCATGGGCACTATGGTAAGGCAAGTCAAGGCAAGGCAAGGCACAATTGGCAAAGTGTTAAGGCAAGGCAAGGCAAGGCAAAGAATCATGAGCGACATTTTAAGGCAACTCAAGGCAAGGCAACATGTGCACAAAGGTTAGGAAAGACAAGGCAAGGCACTATGAACACTTAAGTCAAGTCAAGGCAAGGCAATTCAAGGCACCACGGGCACAATGGTAAGGCAAATCAGGGCAAGCAAGGCAATATTGGCACCACAGTAAGGCAAAACAATAAAAGTCATAGCACCGTGGCACCATGATAAGTCGAGGCAAGGCAAGACAAGTCACCATGGGCACCATGGCAAGGCAAGGGAAGGTAACATGGGAACCATGCTAAGGTAAGGCAAGGCATGAAAGTGTAAGGCAAGTGGGAACTGTGATAACCAAGACAAGGTAAGGCAAGGCACCACTGGCACCATGGTAAGGCAAGGTGAGGCAAGCAAATTTAAGGAAAGGCATGGCAAGGAACCTTGGGCACTATGGCAAGGCAAGGTAAGATAAGGCAAGGAAAGGAACCATGGGCACAATAGTAATGCAAAAAAAGGCAAGGCAAGGCACAATGGACACCATTGTAAGGCAAGGGAAGGCAGGGTACCATGGAAACCATGGTAAGGCAAGGCAAGACAACATGGGCACCATGGTAAGGCAAGGAAAGGCAAGTCAAGTTACCATGAGTACCATGGTAAGGCAAAGCAAGGCAAAGAAGGCATGATGGCACCATGGTAAGGCAAGGCAAGACAATACCTCATGTGCACTATGGTAAGGCAATGCACCATGGGCCCCATAGTAATGCATGGCAAGGCAAGACAAGCCACCAAGGGCATCATGGGCATCAATGTAAGGCAAGGCAAATCAAGACAATTCAAGGAAATGCAATATGGGTGCCATGGAAAACCAAGGTAAGGCGAGGCAAGTCACATTCGCACCATGATTACACAAGGCAAGGCAATGCAAGGCACCACTGCCCCCAGGTAAGGCAAGGCAGGGCAAGGTAGGACAGCATGAGCACTATGGTAAGACAAGGAAATGCAAGTCAAGGTACCATGGGTACCATGGTAAGGTAATACAAGGCAAAGAAAGCATGATGGGGCACCATGGTAAGGCAAGGCAAGACAAGACCTCATATGAACCATGGTAGGGCAAGGCAAAGTAATCCACAATGGTCCCCATAGTAAGGCATGTCAAGGGAAGACAAGGCACACTGGACTGCACTGGAACCACTGTAAGGCAAGGCAAATCAAGGCAAGGCAAGGCAAGGCAATGCAGCATGGTGGCTATCATAAGACAAGGCAACACAAGGCAAGTCACTATTGGCACCATGGTTATGCAAGGCAAGATAAGGGAAGCAAGGCAAGGCACCATGGAAACCATGGTAAGGCAAGGCAAGGCACCATGGGCACCATGGTAAGGAAAGGCATGGCATGGCAAAGCACCATGGGCAGCATAGGCACCATGGTAAGAGAAGGCAAAGCAAGGCAAAGCAGGATAAGTCACCATGGAAACCATGGTAAGGCAAGGCAAGGCAAGACAAGGAACCATGGTCAACATGGTAAGACAAGGAATGACAAGGTAAGGCACCCTGGGAACCATGATAAAGCAAGGTAAGGCAATGCACCCTGGGCACCATGGTTAGGGAAGGCAAGGAAACGCATGACATGTGGGCACAATGGTAAGGAAAGCCAAGACAAGGCAAGTCAAGGCACTATGGGCAGCATGGTAAAACAAGGCAAAGAAAGGCAATGCACCATAGTCACCATGGTATGGTAAGGCAAAACAAGGCAAAGCAATGTACCATGGGCACCATGGTAAGGCAATGCAAGACAAGGGAAGGTAAGGCACCATGGACACCATGGTAAGGCAAGACAAGGAAAGGAAAGGCAAGTCACCATGGGCACCGTGGTAAGGCAAGGCAAGGGAAGACAAGGCACTATGGACACCATGGTAAGGCAAGACAAGTCAAGGCAATATGAGCACCTTGGTATGGTAAGGCAAGGCTAGGAAAGGCACCATGGGCACCATGGTAAGGCTAGGAAAGGCACCATGGGCACCATGGTTTAGGAAAGGCAAAGCAAGGCACCAGGAGGAACATGGTAAAACAAGGCAAGGAAATGCAAGGCACCATGGGTATTATGGAAAGGTAAGGAAAGACAAGGCAAGACACTATGGGCACCCTCTAAGTCAAGGCAAGTCAAGGCACCATGGGCACCATGGGCACCATGGTAATGCAAGGCAAGGAAAGTCAAGGAAAGGAAAGGCAAGAAACCATGGACATCATGATAAGGTAAGGCAAGCCACCATGGGCTAATAATTAAGGCAAGGCAAATCACCATGAGCACCATGGTAAGGCAAGGGAAGGCAAGGCAGCATGGGCACCATTGTAAGGCAAGGAAAACCAATGCACCGTGGGCACCATGTTAAGGCAAGGGAAGTCACCATGGAGCAAATGGTAAGGCAAGACAAGGCAAGGGAAAACACCATGGGCGGCATTGTAAGGTAGGGCAAGACAAGTCACAATGGGCTCAATGGTAAGGAAAGGCAAGGTAAGCAAGGTAAGGCAGTGCAACACACCGTGGGCCACATGGTAAGGCAAGGCAAGGCACGGAAAGGCAAGGAAAGGCAAAGCAAGAAACCATGGGAACCATGGTAAGGCAAAGCAAGGCACCATGGGCACCATGGTAAGGCAAGGGAAAGCAAGACAGCATGGGCACCATGGTAGGGAAAGGCAAGGCGAGGCAATTCACAATGGGCACCATGGTAAGGCAAGGCAAGGCACCATATGCAAAATATAATGCAAAGCAAGGTAAGGCACCATGGTATCATGGTATGACAAGGTAAAACAAGGCAAGGTGTGGCACCATGGGCAATGAGATATGGCAAGGTAAAGCAAGGCCTCATGGGCACTGTGGTAATACAGGGAAAGACAAGGAAAGCCAAGGAAAGGTCAGTTACTATGAACACCACGGTAAGGCAATGCAAGGCAAGGGAAGGCAAGGCAAGGGAAGGCAAGACACCATGAGCAGCATGGTAAGGCAAGGCAAGGCAAGTCAAGGCACCCTGGGCACTATGTTAAGTCGTGGCAAGGTATAGCAAGGAAAGCAACGCCCAATGGGCACCATGGTAAGTCAAGGCAAAGCAAGGCATGGCAACATGGGAACCATGGTAAGGCAAGACAAGGAAAGGCATGGCAAGACACCATCGGCATCATGATAAAACAAGGCAAGGCAAGACATGGTAAGGCAATGCATTATGGACACCAAGGTAAGCAAGGCAAAACAAGGCAAGGCAAGGCACCACAGGCACAATGGTAATGTAAGGAAAGGAAAGGCACTATTGCCCCATGGTTAGGCAGAAATAAACATGGGAAAGCAAGAAAAGGCAAGGCACCATGATAAGGCAAGGCAAGGCAACGCAAGAAAATGCAAGGCATGACATAATGGGCAACATGGTAATGTAAGCAAGGCAAGGTAAACAAGGCACCATGGGTACCATGGCAATGCAAGGCAAAGCAAGGTAAGGTAAGGCAAGGCAAGGCAAGACACCATGGTAAGGGAAGGCACAGAAAGGCAGGGCCAGGCAAGTCACCCCACCATGGACACCACAGCAAGGCAAGGCAAGACAAAGCATGATGGGCACCATGGTAAGTTAAGCGAAGGTAAGGCAAAATAAGACACCATGGAAACCATGGTAAGGCACGGAAAGGCAAGGTACCAAGGGCACCAAGGTAAGGCAAAGTATGGCACCATGGGTAGTATGGTAAGGAAAAGCAAGGCAAGGCAATGCACCAAGGACAACATGGTAAACCAAAGTAAGGCTACGCAAAGCACTATGGGAACCATGGTAAGACCAGGCAAGGAAAAGCACCATGGGCACACTTTAAGGTAAGGCAAGGCAAGGCAAGGCTCCATGGGCAACATTTTTAGGTATCGCAATGTAAGGCAAGGCGAGACATCATGGACACCATGGTAAGGCATGGCAAGGCACCATGGGAACCCTGGTAAGGAAAGGAAAGGCATGGCAATACAAGTCACCATGGGAACCATGGTAAGGCAAACCAAGGAAGGCAAGGCACCATGGGAACCATAATAAGCAAGGAAAGGCAGTTCAAGGCACCATGGGCACATTGGTAAGACGACAAGGCAAGGCACTATGTGCACCATGTTAAGGTAAAGCAAGGCACCTTAACTCAAGGCAAGGCAACATTGGCAGCATGGAAAGGCAAGTCAAGGCAATGCATGTCAAGGCACAATGGGCACAATGGTAAGGCAAAGCAAGGCAAGGCATCATGGGCACCATCGTAAGTCAAGGCAAAGCAAGTCAAGGGAAGACATGGCACAACAGGCACCTTGTAAGGCATGGAAAGGCAAGGAAAGGCAAATAATAACATGTCACTATGGGCACCATGTTATGGCAAGGCAATGCACCATGGGCACAATGGTGAGGCAAGGCAAGGCAATACAATTCAATATAAGCCTCATGGTAAAACAAGGCTAGTCAAGGCAAGCCACCATGGAAATGCAAAGCAAGGCAAGGCAAGGCAAGTCAAAGCATTATGGGCAGCATGGGCACCATGGTAAGGCAAGGCAGAACAAGGGAAAGCAAGAGTAAGCACCATGGGTACATTGGTAAAACAAGGCAATTAAAGGAAAGGCACCATGGGCAATATGGTACTGCAAGACAAGTCAGGGCAAGACATGGCACCATGAGCACCATGTTAAGAAAAGGCAAGGCAAAGCAAGGCACCGTAGGCACGATGGTAATGCAAAGGAAGGCAAGCATGGTCACATGGGCACAATGGTAATGAAAGGCAATGAAAGGCAAGGCACCCTGGGAACCATATTAAGGCAAGAAAAGGGAAGGGAAGGCACGACCATGCAAGGCACAATGGGCACACTGGCAAAACATGGCAAGGCAAAACCAGGCATCATGGGCAACAAGGTAAGTAAGGCAAGACAGTGCCAGGCACCAGGGTCCACATGGTAAGGCAAGGTAAGGTACAAAAAGTCAAGGAAAGGCAAGGAAAGGAACCATGGCCACCACAGTAAGGCAAGGCAAGTCAGCATTGGCTTAATTGTAAGGCAAGGCAAGGCAAGGCACCATGGGCCCCATGGTAAGTCAAGGGAAAGCAAGGCAGCATGGGCACCATAGTAGGGGAAAGGCAAGGAAAATCCAGGCAATGCACCATGGGCACCATGGTAAGGCAAGCCAAGGCACCGTGTGCAAAATAGTAAGGTAATGCAAGGCAAGGCACCATGGGCACCATGGTATGGCAAGTCAAAACAAGACAAAGCATGGCAACATGGGCACCAAGGTAAGGCAAAAGGAAAGGCAGTGAACCATGGGCACCATTGTAAGGCAGGCAAAGGCAAGGAAAGGCAAGGAATGGCAAGACCCCATGGTCACCAAGATAAGGCAAGGCAAGCTAGGCACCATGGGCACCATGGTAAAGCAAGGGAAGGCAATGCATGGCATGGCACCATGGTAAGGCAAGATAAGGCAAGTTAAGGCAAGGCACCATGGGTATCATGGTAAACTAGGTAAGGCAAGTCAAGTCACCATGTGCACCATGGTAATGCAAGGCAAAACAAGGCAAGGCAAGACACAATGGACATCATTGTAATGCACGGAAAGGCAAGGTCTCCTGGCCCCATGGTAAGGATGAGGAAACCGTGGCAAAGCAAGAAAATGCAAGGCACTATGGGCACCATGATTAGGCAAGGCAAGGCAAGGGAATGCAAGGCATAGCCTGATGGGCATCGTGGTAATGCAAGCAAGGCAGGGTGTGAGAAAGCACTATGGTCACCATGGGAATGCAAGAACAACAAAAAGCACCATGGTAAGGCAAGGCAAGGTAAGGCAAAACAAGGCAGCATGGACACCATGGTAAGGGGAAGGCGTAGAAAGGCAAGTCAAGGGAAGTCATGGCACCATGGGCACCATGGCAAGGAAAGGCAAGACAAAGCACATTGGGCACCATGGTAATGCAAGGGAAGGCAAGGCAGGAACCATGGACAGCATGGTAAGGTGAGGCAAGGCAAGGCAATGCACCAAGGACAACATGGTAATGCATGGCAAGGCAAAGCACTATGGGGATCCATGGTAAGGCATGGCAAGGGAAAGCACCATGGACACCACAGTAAGGCAATGCAATGCAAGGAACCATGGGCACCGTTGTTAGGCATGGCAATGTAATTCAAGGCAAGGCATCATGGGCACCATTGTAAGGCACAGCAAAACACAATGGGAATCCTGGTAACAGAAGGCAATGCACAGCAATACAAGGCACCTTGGGCATCATGGTAAGGGAAAGCAAGACAAGGTAAGGTACCATGATAACCATGGTAAGCAAGGCAAAGCAGTGCAAGGCACCATGGGCACAGTGGTAAGGCACTGCAAGGCAAGGAAAGGCAAAAGCACCATGTGCACCATGAGAAGGCAAAGGAAGGCAAATTAACACAAGGCAATGCAACACGGGCAGAATCATAAGGCAAGTTAAGGAAAGGCAAGCCAAGGCACCATGAGCACAATGATAAGCCAAGGCAAGGAAAGGAAAGGCACCATAGGCACCATGGTATGGCAAGGCAATGCAAGGCAAGACAAAGCACAACGGGCACCAGGGTAAACAGGGTAAGGAAAGGAAATGCACTATGGGAACTATGGGCACTATGTTAAGGCAAGTCAAAGCACCATGGGCACAATGGTAAAGCAAGTCAAGGCAACGCAAGGCACCAGGAGCACCATGGTAAGGCAAGGCAAGGCAAGGCAAGGCACCATGAGAAAGTTGGTAAGGCAACGCAAGGGAAGGCAAGGCACCATGGGCAGCATGGAAAAGCAAGGCAAGGCAAGGCATGGTAAAGCATTATGGGTGGCATGGGCACCATGGTAAGGCAAGGCAAAGCGAGGGAAAGCAAGACAAGGCACCATTGGAGGTATGCTAAGGCAATGCAAGGAAAGGCATCATTGGCCCCATAGTATGGCAAAGCAAAACTACTCAAGGCAAGGCACAATGGACACAATGGTAAGACAATGACAGGTAAGGCACCATGGGCACCATTATAAGGCAGGGAAAGGGAAAGAAGGCAAGGCACCATGGGCACCAAGATAAGGAAAGGCAAGGCGAGGAAAGGCAAAGCACCATGGACACCATGGTAAGGCATAGCAAGGCAAGGCACAATGGGTGCCATGATGAATCAAGGTGATGTACGGCAAGGCACCATGGGCACTATGGTAAGGAAAGGCATGGTAAGGCACCATGGGAAATATGATAGGAAAGGCAAGGCAAGGCAAGGCACGGCAAGGCCCAGTGGACACAATCATAAGGCAAGACAAGGCACCATGGGCATCATTGTGAGGCAAGGCAAGGCATGGCAATGCACTATAAGCAGCAAGAGCACCATTGTAAAACAAGGCAAGGAAAGGCAATGCACCAAGGACACCATGGAGATGCACGGCAAGGCAAGACAAGGTCCAATGAGCAGCATGATAAGGCAGGGCAAGGCAATGCAAGGCAACATGGGTACTACGGTAAGGAAAGGCAAGGTAAGGAACCATGGGCAACACGGTAAGGCAAGAGGAGGCAAGGCAAAACACCATGGGCACAATGGTAAAGCAAAGCAAGGCAACATGGGCACCATTTTAAGGCAAGGCACGGCACCATGGACAGCATGGGCACCATGGTAAGGAAAGGCAAAGCACCTTGGGCCCCATGGTAAGGCAAGGCAAGGCAAGGCACCAAGAGACCATGAAAACGCAAGGCAAAGCATGGATAGGCAAAATGGTCACCATTGTAAGGCAAGGCAAGGCTATGCAAGGCACCATGGGCACAATGTTAAGGCAATTCGTAACAAGGCAAGACCACATGGGTACCATGCTAAGCCAAGGCCAGACAAGGCACTCTGGGCACCATGTTAAGGCAAAGCATGGCAAGGCAAGGCATGTATGACACATTGAGCACCATGGTAAGACCAGTCAAGGCAATGCAAGGCACCATGTGCACCATGATAAGACACCATACAAGACAAGTGAAGGCACCATGGTAATTAAAGGCACAGCAAGCAAGGCAAGGCTTCATTGGCACCATGGTAAGACAATGCAAGCAAGGCAAGGCACCATGGGCATCACGGGAAGGCAAGTCAAGTCAAGTCATCTTTGGCACCATGGTAAGTTAAGGTAAGGCAAGGCAAGACACCATGGACACCATGACAAGGCAGGGCAAGTCTAGCAAGGCAAGGCAAGACACAATGGGTACCACAGTAAGGTAAGACAAGGCAAGGCCGAACACCATGGGCATCATGGTAAGGGAAGGCAAGGCCAGGCAAGGCCAGGCAAGTCAAAATGGGCACCATGGTAATGCAAGGCAAGAGAAGGCAAGGCACCATGTGCACAATGGTAAGGGAAGGCAAGGCAAGGCAAGGGAAGACACCATGGGAACAATGGTATGGCCAGGCAAGGCAAGACATGGAACCAGGGGCACCATGGTAGATCAAGGCAAGTGAAGGCAAGGAAAGACACTATGAACACCATGGTAAGGGAAGACAAGGAAAAGGAAGAAACCATGGTCACCATGGTAAGTTACATCAAAGCAAGGCAAGGCAAGGCACCATGGGTAGCATATAAGGCAAGGCAAGGCAATGCAAGGCACCATGATCACCATGGTAAGACAAAGCAAGGCACCATGTGCACAATGGTAAGTCAAGGCAAGGCAAGGCATGGAACCATGGGATCCACTGAAAATCAAGTCAAGGCAAGGCAATATGGACACCATGGTAAGTTAAAGTAAAGCAAGGCAAGACATGGCATGGTGCCATGGTCACCATGGTAAGGCAATGCAAGACAAGGCATGATGGGCACCATGGTAAGGCAAGGCATGGCAATGCAAAAAGGACACCATGGCGTCATTGTATGGGAAGGCAAGGCATGCCACCATGGGCACCATGGTTAGGCAAGGCAAGGTAATGCAAGGCAAGACACCATGGGCACACTCATAAGCAAGTCAAGACAGTGAAAGGCACCATGGGCACCAAAGGAAAGCAAGGGAAGACAAGGAAAGTCAAGGCAAAGCAAAGCAAGGCACCATGGGCACCATGGCAAGGCAAGGCAAAGCAAGGTACCATAGGTAACATGGTGAGGCAAGGCAAGGCAAGGCAATGCAACATGGGTAGCATGGTAAGGCAAGGCAAGGCACCATGGGGAAAACGGTCAGGCAAGGCAAGGCACCCACCACAGGCACCATTCTTAGGCAAGGCAAAGCACCATGGGCACCATGGTAAGGCAAGGCAATGCACCATGAACACCATGGTAAGGCAAGGCAAGGCAAAGAAAGTCATCATGGGCAACATGGTAAGGCTAGGAAAACAAGGCAATGCAAGGCACCATGAGCATTATGGTAAGGCTAGGCAAGGCAAGGCAAGCACGGCATGGTAGGCAACATTGTAAGGTAAAGCAAGTAAAGGGAAGAGAATGTGGGCACCACAATATGGAAAAACAAAGCAAGGCAAGTTAAGGCACTTTGAGCACCATGGTAAAACTAGGCAAGGGAAGGCATGTCAAGGCATTGCACCATGACACCATGGTAAGGCAAGGCAAAACAAGGCAGGGCAATGCACAATGGGCACTGTGGTAAGGCAAGGCAATGCAAGGCACGGCACCTGGGGCACCATTGTAAGGCAAGGCAATGCAATGCAAGGTGCGATGGGCACCATGGTAAGGCAAAGTAAGGCAAGGCATCATGGACACCATGGTAAGGCAGGGAAAGGCAAGAAAATGCAAAGGAAGGCGAGTCAACATGGGAAGCATGGGAATGCAAGGCAAGACAAAAAAGGCACAATGGGCACCATGGTTAGGCAAGACAAATCAAGGCAATGCAAGGCATCATTGGCATTATGATAAGGCACAGCAAGGAAAGGCAAGGGACCATGGGCACCATGGTAATGTATGTTAAGGCAAGGCAAGGCACCATGGACACCATGGTAAGTCAAAGCAAGTCAAGTCAAGGCACCATGCACCCCATTGTAAGGCAAGGTAAGGCACAGTTTGCACCATGGTAATGCAAGGCAATATAAGACAACATGATCACCATTGTAAGGAATGGGTAGGCAAAGCAAGCAAAGCAACATGGTCACAAGGGTAAGGCAAGGCTAGGCAAGGTACAATGGGCAACATAGCAAGGCAAGGCAAAGAACCATGTCAAGAAAAGGCAAGGCAAAGCACCATCCGTACAATGGTGAGTCAAGGAAAGGCAAGGTAATGTACCAACGGCACCATGATAAGGCCAAGCAAAACAAGGCATGGCACCATGTGAACCATGGTAAACCAGGCAAGGCAAGGCAAGGGAAGGCACCATGGGAAACATGGTAAGGCAAGAAAATGTAGCATGGGCCCCATGGTAAAGCAAGGAAAGAAAAGGTAAGCAAAGACACCAGGGGCACTATTGGAAAGTCAGGCAAGGCATCATGGGCACCATGGCAAGGCAAGGCAAGGCAAGGTATGGCAAGGCATCATGGTCACTATGGTAAGGCACACCAAGTCTCCACGGGCACCATAAAAAGGCAAGGCAAGACAAGGCAGCATGCTTCCCATGGTAAGGCAAAACAAGGCAAGGGAACAGAAGGAACCATGGGCACCATAGTAAGGCAAGGCAAGGCAAGGCATCAAGGGACCATGGTAAGGCAAGGCAAGTCAAGGCATAAAGGGACCACGGTAAGGAAAGGCAAGACACAGCAAAGCACCATGAAAACCATGGTAAGGCACAGCAAGGCACCATGGGCATCATGTTAAGACAAGGCAAGGCACCATGGGAACTATGGTAAGGTAAGGGAAGGCGCACTGGGCACCACAGTAAAACAAAGAGAAAGCAAGGCAAAAAAAACACCAAGGACACCATGGCAAGGCAAATCAAGGCAAGGCTAGGCAATACAAGGAATGGAAAGTGAAGACACCATGGGCAACATCGTAGGGAAGACAAGGAAAGGAAAGGAAAGGCACCATGGGCACCATGTGAAGGCAAAGCAAGGCAATGTAAAGCAAAGCAAGGCACAGAGAGAACCATGGTTAAGGCAAGGCAAGGCATGAATACCATGGTAGGGCAAGGTAAGGCAAGGCAAGGCACCATGGGTACCAACGTAAGGTAAGGAAAGGAAATGAAAGGCACCAAAGGCATCATGGTGATGTAAGGCACTGCAAGGCAAGGCACAGTGGACACGCACCATGGGCACCGTGGAAAGGCAAGACAAAGTAAGACAAGGTAAAACCCATTGGTCACCATGGTAAGGCAAGACAAGGCAAGGTAAGGCACTATGGGAACCATGGTAAGGCAAGGCAAGGAATAGCAAGGCAAGGCAAAATGGGCACCATGGTAAGGCAAGGCAAGGCAAAGCTAGGCAGCATGGGTACAATGGTAAGCAAGGCAAGGTAGTTTAAGGCACTATGGGCACAATGGTAAGGCAAGGCAAAGAAAGGAAAAACAACCCAAGACAGGGCACCATGGGTACCATGATAGGGACAGGTGATGGAAAGTTAAGGCAAGGCAAGGCACCATGGGCCCCATGACACAGCAAGGAAAGGAAATACAAGGCACCAGGGGCACCATGGTAAGGAAAGGAAAGCCTCCATGTGCAGCATGGTAAAGCATGGTAAGGCAAAGCAAGGCTTCATGGGCATAACAGTAAGGCAAGGGAACTCACCATGGGCACAATAGTAATTAAAGATAAGGAAAGGAAAGAAAAGGCAACGCTAGGCGCCATGGGCAGCATGGACACCATGGTGAGGAGAGGCAAAGTAAGGCAAGGGAAGGCAAGGCAAGATGCACAGCATGATTAGGCAACGTAAGGCAAAGCAAGGCACCATGGGAACGATAGTAAGACCAAGCAAGGCAACGAAAATCACCATGGGCAACATGAGAAGGCAGGGCAAGGCAAGGCAATGCACAATGGGCACCATGGTAAGTCAAGGAAAGGCAAGGAAAGGCAAGGCACAATGGACACCACGGTAAGGCAAGGCAAGGCAAGGCAAGTAACCATTGGCTCAATGGTAATTCAAGCCAAGGTAAGGCGGTAAGACAACACGGGCATCACGGTAAGGCAAGGCAAGACACCATAAGCACCATGGTAGTGCAAGGCAAGGCAAAAAAGGCACCATGGTCACCATGGTAAGGCAAGGCAAAACAAGACATGGCAAGGCACAATGGGCACCATTATAAGGCACAACAAGGTACCACGGGCAGTATGGTAATGTAAGGCAAGGCAACGCACCACAGGCACCATGGTAATGTAAGGTAAGGCAAGGCAAGATACCTGGTACCATGGTAAGGCAACGCGAGGAAAAGCAGGGCAAGGCAAGGGAATTCAGCAACGTACCAGGGGATCATGGTAAGGCAAGGCAAGGTACGGCAAGGCAACAGAGTCATCATGGTAAGAAAGAGCAAGACACTATGGGCACCATTTCTAAGGGAAGGCAAGGCAAGACACGATGGGCAATATGGTAAGGCAAGACAAGGCAAGGCAATGCACCATAGGCACCATGGTAAGGCAAGGCAAGGTAAGGAATGACACCTTGGAACCATGGTTAGGTAAGGCAAGGCAAGGAACCATGGGCACCACGTTAAGGCACAGCGAGGCAAGCAAAGGCATCACCGGCACCATGTTAAGGCAAGGTAAATCACCATGGGCACCATGTTAAGGCAAGGTAAATCACCTATGGGCACCATCATAATGCAAGGCAAGGCAAGGCTCCATGGGCAACATGGTAAGGCAAGGCAAGCCACCATGAGCTCCATGGCAGTGCATGGCATGACAAGGAAAGGCACCATGAGCACCACAATAAGGCATTGCAAGGTACTTTTGGCACCATGATAATGTAAGGCAAGACAGGGCAAGACACCATGTGTACCATGGTAAGGCAAGGCAAGGCTAGGTAAAACATTGCACCATGGGAAATATGGTAAGGCAAGGCTAAGCAAGGCAAGGTACCATGGGCACAATGGTAAGGCAAGGAAAGGCCACGCAAGAAAGATAAGGCCCAATGGGCACCATGATAATGCATGGGAAGCCAAGGCAAGGCACCATGTGCAGCATGATAATGCAAGGTAAGGCAAGGCACCATTGGCATTATGGTAAGGCAAGGCAAGACAATGAAAAGCAAGGCACTATGGGCACCATGGTAGGCAAGGCAAGGCAAAGCAAGGTACCATGGACACCACAGTAAGGCAAGGCAAGATACCCAAGAAACCATGATAAGGCAATCCATGGCAAGGCAAGGAAAGGCACCATTGGCCCATTATAAGGTAAGGCACCATGGTCACCACGGTAAGGCAAGCAAGGGAAGGAGAGACAAGTCACATGGGCACCATTGTAAGGAAAGGCAAGTCAAAGCACCATTGGCACTATAGTAATGCAGTATAAGGCATGGCATGGCAAGGCAAGGCACCATGGGCACCAAGGTAAGGAAAGGAAAAACAAGGCAAGGCACCATGGGCACCACCATAATGCAAGACAAGGCTAGGCAAGAAAAGGCAACATTGGCACCATGGTAAGGCAAAGCAAGGCAAGGCAATGCCAGGCACCATAAGCACTATGGTAAGGCAAGGCAAGGCACCATGAGCACCACGGTAGATCAAGGCAAGTCAGGTAAAGGCACAATGGGCATCAAGGTATGGCAAGGCAAGACAAGGCACAGCAAGGCACCATGGACAACATGGTAAGGCAGGGAAAGGTACCATAATCATGATGGTAATATAAGGCAAGGCAAGGCACCATGGATACCATGGTAAGGCAAGTCAAGGCACAGCAAGGCACTCTGGGCACCATGGTAAGGCAAGGCAAGTTAAGGGAATGCAAGGCCAGGCACCAGGGACACCATGGTAAATTAAGGCAAGGCAAGGCAGGACAAGTCACCATGGGCACCATGGTAACGCAAGGCAATTTACTATGGGCACCATGGTAAGGCAAGGCAAGACAATTCACCATGGACAGGATCATAAGTCAAGGCAAGTTTAGCCAAGACAAGGCAAGACAAGGCAGAGCACCATAAGTATTACAATGAGGAAGTATAGGCAAGGCAATGGGAAGGTACGATGGGAAACAAGGTAAGGCAAAGCAAAACAATGCAAGACACCATGGGCAACATGGTAAGGGGAAGGCAATGCAAGGCACAATGGGCACAACAGTAAGGCAAGGCAAGGGAAAGGCACCATGGGCACCATGGTAAGGTAAGGAAAGGGAAGGCAAGGCACAATGGTAACCATAGTAAGCCAAGTCAACTCAAGGCAAGGCAAGGCACCATGGGAATCATGGTAGAGGAATGTAAGGCAAGGCAAGGCAAAGCAAGTCAACATGGTCACGATGGTAAGGCAAGTCAAGGCACCAGGAGCACCATGCCTTACCGTGCATTACCCTGGTGCCCATGGTGACTTGCCTTGCCTGATTCATCATGGTGCACATGGTTCCTGGTCTTGCCTTGCCTTGCCTAATCATGGTGCCTATGGTGATTGCCTTGCCTGATTCACCATGGTGCACATGGTCCTTGCCTTGCCTTGCCTTATTATGGTGCCATGGTGCCTTGACTTGCCTTCCTCTGCATTACCATGGTGTATATGGTGCCTTGCTTTGCCTTGCCTTGCCTTGCCTTACAATGGTGTCCACTGTGCCTTTTCTTGCCTTACTTTGCCTTACCAGGGTGCCCATGTTGCCTTGCCTTCCCTTCCCTTGCCTTGCCTTGCCATGGTTCCCATGGTGCCTTGCCTAGCCTTGCCTTACTCTGGTGCACATGGTGCTATCTTGCCTTCCGTTACCATGGTGCACATGGTGCCTTGCCTTGAGTTGCCTTGTTTATCATGGTGCCCATGGTGCCTTCCTTTGCCTTGTCATTCCATATCATGGTGCATTTTCTTGCCTTGCCTAGCCTAACCATGGTGCCCATGGTGCCTTGCCTTGGATTACCATGGAGACCACGGTGCCTTGCTTTGCCTTGCCTTGTTTTACTATGATGACTATGGTACCTAACCTTGCCTTGCAGTGCCTTAACATGGTGCCCAAGGTGCTTTGCCTGGCCTTGCTTTGCCATGTTTGCCTTGCCTTTCCTTACCATGGTGCCAATGGTTCCTTAAGTTGTCTTGCCTTGCATTGCCATGGTGCCATTGTGCCTTTCCTTGCCTTGCCCTGCCTTACAGTACCTTGCCTTACCTTCTTTTACCTTGGTGTCCATGGTGCCTTGCCTTGCCTTACCATGGTGACTATGGAGCATTGCCTTGCCTTGTCTTACCATGGTGCCCATGGTGCCTGGCCTTGCCTTGCTTTTCCTAGCCTTGCCTTACAATTGTGATCATGTTGACTGGACTTGCATGCCTTGCCTTACCAGGATGCTCATGGTGCCTTCCCTTGCCTTGCCTTGCTTTACCTTTGTGCCCATCATGCCTAGCCTTGCCTTGCCTAGCCTTACCATGGTGCTTATGCTGCCTTGCCTTGGCTTCCCTTGCCTTACCATGGTGCCTTGCCTTATTTTGAATTGCTTCGTTTTGCCTTACCATGATGCCCTTGATGACTTGCCCTGCATTGCCTTGCCTGTTGTTATCATGGTGCCGATGGTCCATGGCTTTGCCTTGCCTTTGTGTGCCATCCCTAATGATAGTGCCCATGGTACCTTGCCAAATCTTGCCTTGCCTTATCATTTTGCCTATGGTGACTTGCCTTGCCTTGCCCTACCATGGTGCCCACGGTGCCTTGTTTTGCCTTGCCTTGACATGCCTTGCATTACCATGGTGCCCATGGTGCCTTGCCTTGCCTTACTTTACTATGTTGCCTATTGTGTCTTTCCTTGCCTTTGCATGCCATGGCACGCATTGTGCTTTGCCTTACCTTACCTTGCATTGCCTTAAGATGTTGCCCATGTTGCCATGACTTACCTTGCCTTACCATGGTGCCAATGGTACCCTGCCTTGCCTTGGTTTACCTTGGCTCCAATGGTGCCTTGCTTTGCCTTGCCTTTCCTTACCATTGTGCCCATTGTGCCTTACCTTCCCTTACCATACCATGGTGCTCATTATGACTTGATTGCCTTGCCTTTCCTTACAATGCTTTACCATGGTGCCAATGGTGCCTAGCCTTGACTTTATTTGCTTTACCTTACCATGGTGCCCATGGTGCCATGTCTTGCCTTGTCTGCCTCTTACCATGGTGTCCATTGTGCCTTTTTTGCCTTGCCTTACTATGGTGCCCATGGTACTTTAACTTCTCTTGCCTTGCTTTGCCTTACCATGATGCCTTGCCTTGCCTAGCCTTGCCTTATCATGGTGCCCATGGTGCCTTGCCTTCCCTTGCCTTCCCTTGGTGTCAATGGTGCCTTCCTTGTCTTGCTTTGCCATGCCTTACCATGGTGCCCAGGGTGCCTTGCCTTGCCTTGCTTTACATGGTGCCCAAGGTTTCTTGCCTTGTCTTGGCTTATTATGGTGCCCCACGGTGCCTTGTTGTGTCTTGCATTGCCTTACCATGGTGCTCATGGTGCCTTGCCTTGTCTTACTATGGGGCCCATAGTGCCTTTCTGTTACTCACTTTGCCTTGACATTCCCAGCCTTACCATGGTGCCTATGTTGCATTGCATTTCCTTGCCCCACCATGAAGGTCATGGTGCCTTGCCTTGCCTTGGTATTCCTTGCTTTACCATGGTACCCATGGTGCATTGCCTTACCTTGCCTAACCGTTTTTTTTTTTACCATGGTGCTCATAGTGCCTTTCCATGCATTGCCTTCTCTTGCCTTACCATGGTGCCCAAGGTGCCTTTCCTTTCCTTGTCTTCCCTTACCATGGTGCCCATGGTGCCTTGCCTTGCCTTCCTTTCATTGACTTCCTTGCCTTACCATGGTGCCCAAGGTGACTTTCCTTTCCTTATCTTCCCTTACATGGTGCCTATGGTGCCTTGCCTTGCCTTTCATTGGTGTCCTTGCCTTACCGTGATGCTGCGGGTGCCTTGCCTTTCCTTGTCTTTCCTTACCATGGTACCCATAGTGATATGCCTTACTTAGCCTTGTCATACCATGGTGCCCATGGTGTCTTGCCTCACCTTCTCTTGCATTACCATGGTGCCTATGGTGCCTTGACTTGCCTTACCATGGTGCCCATGGTGCCTTGCCTTCCCTTCCCTTACCATGTTGCCAGTGGTGCCTTGCCTTAACTAGCCTTGCCTTACCATGGTGTCCACAATGTCTTTTTTTTCCTTGCCTTGCCTTGCCATATTATAGTGCCCATTGTGCCTTGCCTTGCTTTGCAGTTCCTTACCCTGATGCCCATAGTGCCATGCCTTGTCTTGTTGTACCTTGTTTGGTTTTCAGTTACTATAGTGCCATGGTGCCTTTCCCTGCCTTATCATGGTGCCCATGGTACCTTGCCAATTCTTGAATTACCATAGTGCACATTGTGCTTTCCTTGCCTGGTTTTGCCTTGCATTACCACGGTGCCTATGGTGCCTTGCCTTGCCTTGTTTTGCCTTACCATGGTGCCCATGGTTCCTTGCTTGCCTTGCCTTACTTTCCCTTGCCTTACCATGGGTTCTCGGGTGTGTTGCCTTTCCTTGCCTTGCCTTACCATGGTTCACATGGTGCCTTGTTTTGCCTTCACTTACCTTATTGTGGTGCCCATGGTGACTTGCCTTGCATAGGTTGCCTTACCATTGTGCCCATGGTGAATTGCCTTGTTTTGCATTGCTTCACAATGGTGCCCATCGTAAATTGCCTTGCCTTACCTTGCCTCACCATGGTACCCCTGGTGCTTTTCCTTGCCTAGCCTTGCCTTGCCTTACCATGGTGCTCATAGTGCCTTTTCTTGCCTTGCCTTGCCTTTCCTTAACATGGGACCCATGGTGCTCTGCCTTGCCTTACCCTTATGCCCATGATTCCTTGCCTCGCCTTACCATGGTGCCCAAGGTGACTTGGGTTTCTTAATTTGTCTTAAATTGTACTCAGTGTGCCTTTCCCTGCCTTTCCTTGACTTGCCTTATGATGGTGACCATGCTGCCTACCTTGCCTGAACATGGTGCCCATGGTGCCTTGCCTTATCTTGCCTTGCCTTACCATGGTTCCCATGGTTCTTTGCCATTCCTTGCCTTGCCTTGATGTCCATGGTTCCTTACCTTGCCAGACCTCACCTTGCCTTGCCTTGTCTTGTCGTGCCTTGTCTGCCCCTGCCTTACAGTACTATGGTGCACATGGTGCCTTGCCTTCACTTGCCTTACCATGATGTCCATGGTGCCTTGCCTTGCCATGCCTTGCCATACCATGCTTTCTCTTGCCTTGACTTGTGTTACCATTGTACCCATGGTGCCTTGACTTCCCTTGCCTTATCATGGTGCCTGTTCTGCCTTGCCTTGCTTTGCCTTACCATGGTGCCTATGGCACTTTGGCTTGCCTTGCCTTGATTTACCATGATGCCCATGATGCCTTGCATTGCCTTGCCTTGCATTCCCATGCTTTAACATTGTGCCAATGGTGACGTGCTTTGCCTTGCCTTACCTTGTCTTCCCTTTACATGTTGCCCATGGTGTCTTGACTAACCAGTGCCTTGCCTTACCTGGGTGCCCATGGTGCCTTGCTTTTTCTTGACTTACCAGGGGGTACATGGTGCCTTTCCGTGGCTTGCCTTGCCTTATTATGGTGCCCATGGCACCTTGTCTTGCATTGCCTTGCCTTGTCTTGCTTTACCAAGGTGTCCATGGTGCCTTACCATGCCCTGCCTTGCCTTATTAAGGTGGCCATCATGCCTTGCCTTGCATGACCTTATGTTACCAGGGTGTCCATGGTGCCTTGCCTTGACTTACCATGCTGCCCATGGTGCCTTGGCTTGCCTTGCTTTGCCTTATCTTTCTTTACCATGGTTCCCATGTTAACTTGCTTGACTTGCTTTGCCTTACCATGGTGTTCATGGTGCCTTGCCTTGCCTTACCATGGTGCCCATGGTGTCTTCCCTTGCGTTGCGTGACCATGTCTTGCCTTACCATGGTGTCAAAAGCATTTAGTATTGCCTTCCATGGCCTTGTCATATTATGCTGCCCATTGTGCCTTGCCTTGCCTTACCATTGTGCCTTGCCTTTTTTTGGCCTTTTCTTGCCTTGCCTAACTATGGTGCCCATGGTGCCTTGCCTTCCATTACAATGGTGTCCATGGTGACTTTCCTTGCCTTGTCTTACCATGAAGTCCATGGTGGTTGACTTGTTTTTATTTGCCTTTCACTTTCTTACTATGGTGTCTATTGTACCTTGCGTTGCCCTGCCTTGACTTACCATGGTGCCTAACCTTGTCTTGCCTTGAATTACCATGGTGTCCATGGTATATTGGATTGCCTTGCATTACCACACTTCAAATAGTGCTTTGTCTTGCCTTGCTTTGCTTTACTTTGCCTTACCATGGTGCTAATGTTGCCTTGCCTTGCCTCGGCTTGCATTACCATGGTGACCATGGCGTCGTGCATTGCATTGTCTTGCCTTACCATGTTGTCCATGGTGCCTTGTCATGCCTAGCTTTAGCATGGTTGCTCTGGTGCCTTGCCTTGCCTTTCATTGTTTAACCATGGCACCCAAGGTGCATTGCCTTGTCTTGCCTTGCTTTAACATGATGTCCATGGTTCCTTGCCTTGCTTTAACATGATGCCCATGGTTCCTTGCCTTGCCTTACCATGGTACCCATGGCCCTTTGTCTTGCATTGCCTTGCCTTACCATGGTGCCCATGGTGTCTTGCCTTGCTTTGCCGTGCCTTATCATGGGTCCCATGCTGTCTTGCTTAGCCTTCCCTAGCCTTGCCTTGCCTTTCCATGTTGGCCAAGATTCCTCGCCTTGCCTTCCCTAGCCTTGCCTTGCCTTTCCATGTTGCCCAAGGTTCCTCGCCTTGCCTTGCCTTTATCTACCATGGTGCCTTCCATTGCCTTGCCTTACCATGGTGGCCATGGTGTCTTGCCTTGCTTTGCCTTGCCCTACCATGGTGTCATGCATTGCCTTCCTTGGCCTTGCATTGTCTTACCATGGTGCCCAAGGTACCTTGCCTTGTCTTATTTTACAATGGTGCCCATGGTGCTTGGCCTTTCCTTGCCTTAACATGGTGCCCATAGTGTCTTTTCTTGCCTTGCCTTCGATTGCCTTATCATGGTGCCGATCGGGTTTTGCCTTGCCTTGCCAAACGATGATGTCCATATTTCCTTGCCTTGCCTTGCTTTGCCTTAGCATGGTGCCCATGGTGACTTGCCTTGCCTTACCATGGTGCCCATAGGCTCTTGCCTTGTTTTACTTGCTTTAGCATAAAGCACATGGTGTATTGCCTAGCCTTGCCTGGTCTTGCCTTGTTTTACCAAGATGCCCAAGGAACCTTGCCTTGCCTTACCATAATGCCCATGTGCCATACCTTGCCTTGCCTTGCTTTGCCTTGCCTTGAATTACCATGGTGCCCATGGTGCCTTGCCTTGCCTTGCCTTACCATGGTGCCTATGGTGTCATGTATTGCCTAGTATTACTATGGTGTCCATCAGGCTCTGTCCTGCCTTGCCTGACCTTGCCTTAACATGGTGCCTATGGTGTCTTGCCTTGCCTTGTTTTGCCTTGCCTTACCATGGGTCTAATGGTGCCTTGTCTTGTTTTACCATGGTGCCACTAGTGCCTTGCCTTGCTGTGTCTTGCATTACGATGATGCCCTTGGGACCTTTCCTTGCTTTGCCTTGCCTTACCGTTGGTGCCAGTAGTGCCTTGCTTTGCATTGCCTTGCCTTACCATGGTGCCCAGAATGCCTTACCTTGCCTTACTATGGTTCCCTTGGTGTCATTGTTGTCTTGCCTTACCATGGTGCCCATGTTTCCTTGCCTTGCCTTCCCTTGTCTTACCATGGTGCCCATGGTGCCTTGACTTTCCTTTGCATTGCTTGCCTAGCCTTGCCTTACTTTGCCATTGTGCCAATGGGGCCTTGCATTTCTTTGCCTTACCATGGTGCCCATGGTGTCTTTTCATGCCTTCCCTTCCCTTGCGTTATCATGGTTTCGATGGTGCCTTGCTTTCCTTGCCTTGCCATGGTGCCCACGGTACCTTTTCATGCCTTTCCTTGCCTTTCCACATTGTCCATGTTCCCTTTCCTGGGCTTGCCTTACATTGGTGCCCATGGTACCTTGCCTTGCCTTACCTTGATGTACAATGAAGACCATCTTTTCTTGCCTTGCTATGTGGCCCATGGTGCCTTGCCTTATCTTACGATGTGTCCCATGGTGCCTTGCCTTTTCTTGCCTTGCCATGGTGCCCATGGTGCCTTGCCATGCCTTCCCTTGTCTTCCCATGTTGCACTTGGTGCCTTGCCTTTCCTTGCCTTGCAATACAATGGTGCCCATGGTGCCTAGCCTTATCTTGCCTTGCCTTGTGTTATAATGGTGCACATTGTGCCTTGCCTTGCCTTACAATAGTGTCCATTGTGCCTTGCCTTGCCTTGCATTACCATGGTGAAAATGGTGCCTTGCCTTGCCTTGCTTCACCTTGCCTTGCCTTACCATGGTGCCCATGGTGCCTTCCCTCATCTTATCTTGCCTTATCATGGTGCCCATGGTGCCTTCCCTCATCATATCTTGCCTTACCTTTCCACGATGTCCTTGGTGCCTTGCCTTGCCTTGCTTTGCCTTACCATGGTGCTCTTGGTGTCACTTTTGTCTTGCCTTCTCTTGCCTCACCATGGTGTTAGGGGTAACTAGGCTTGCCTTGTCTTGCCTGTCCAAGGTGACAATGGTGTCTTTTGCCATGCTTTCCCTTGCCTTATCATGTTGCCCATTGTGACTTGCCTTGCCTTGCCATGATGCCCATGGTACCTTGACTTTAATTGCTTTGTCTGGCCTAGCCTTGCTTTGCCTTGCAATGGTGTCCATGGAGCCTTGCCTTGCCTTGCCGTGGTGCCCATGGTGCCTTGCCTTATCATGCCTTAGCATGGTGCTCATGATGCCTTGCCTTGCCTTACCATTCTGACCATGGTGTCTTTACTTGTCTTGCTTTATCATGGGGTCCATGGTGCTCAAGGTATCTTGCTTGTCTTTTCTTGCTTTACCATGATGCCCATGATTCCTTGACTTGCCTTATCTTTTATTGTCTGGCCTTATCATGGTATCCACATTGCCTTATCCTTGCCTTTTCTTGCCTTTCCTTGGCTTGCCTTACCATTGTGCTCATGGCAATTTACACTGCCTTACCTTGCTTACCATGGATCCAATGATTCCGTGTTTTGCATTGCCTACTCTTACCATGATTCCCATTTTGCTTGCCTTGCCGTTTCTTGCCTTGCCTTACCATGGTTCCCATGCTGACTTACCTTGCCTTGCCTTGCCTTAATATAGTGTCCATGGGGCTTTCCCTTGCCTTACCTTGCCTTGCCTTATTATGATGCCTATGGTGCCCTGCCTTGCCTTGTCTTGCCTTGCCATGCCTTACCATGGTGCCTATGGTACCTTGCCTTGCCTTACCATGGTACCCATAGTGCTTTGCCTTGCCATGCCTTGCATTACCATGATGCCCTTTTGCCTTGCCTTGCCTTACCATGGTGCTCATGGTGAATTGGTTTGCCTTGTCTTGCCTTATCATGGTGCCCATAATGCCTTGCATTGCCTTACAATGGTGTCCTTGATGACTTGCCTTCACTTACCTTTCCAGGTTGCCCATGGTTCCCTGCCTTGCCTTACCATGGTTCCCATGGTAACTAGACATGCCTTGCCTTGCCTTGCCTTCCCATACCATGGTGTTTGTGGTGTCTTTTTTTGTCTTGCATTCCCTTTCCTTACCATAGTGCCCATCTTGCCTTGCCTTCCCTCGCCTTCCCATGATGCCCCTGGTGCCTTGACTTTCATTGCTACGTCTGGCCTAGCCTTGCCTTGCCTTGCCATGGTGCTGATGATGCCTTGCTTTGCCTTGCTATGCCCTACAATGGTGCCCATTGTGCCTTGCCATACCATGGTCCCCATGGTGTCTTCCATTGCCTTACCATGGTGCCCATAGTGTTTTGCCTGCTGTACCTTGCATTACAATGATGCACTTTGTGCCTTCCCTTGCCTTGCCTTGCCTTGCCTTTCCATGGTGACCATGATGGCTTGCCTTGCCTTGCCTTTCCATGGTGTCCTTGATGTCTTTCCTTCCCTTGCCTTAACATGGTGCCCATGGTGCCTTGCCTTCCTTACCATGGTGCCTCACCTTGCCTTGCCTTCCCTTACCACTGTAACCATGGTACCTTGCCTTTCCTTTCCTTGCCTTACCAAGGTGCCCATGGTGTCTTCTTACCTTGCCTCACTTTGCCTTACCATGGTGCCCGTCGTGTTTCACCTTGCCTTGTCATTGTGCCCATGGTGCCTGGGCTTAATGCTTTTCTCTTGACCAGCCTTGGCTTGCCTTGCCATGGTGTCCATGGTGCCTTGCTTTGCCTTGCATTGCCTTGCCTTAACATGGTGACCATGATGCCTTTTCTTGTGTACCCTTTCTATGGTGCCCATCGTCCCTTGCTTTGCCCGGCCTTGGATTACCATGGTGCCCCCTGGTGCCTTGATTTGCCTTGCCTTAACTTATCATAATGCACATGGTGCCTGGCCGTGCTTAGCCATATCATGGTACCCATGGTACCTTTTTTTGCCTAGCCTTGCCTGTCCTACCATGGTGCCTACGGTGCCTTCCTTTGCCTTGCCTTGCTTTACCATGGTGTCCATTGGGCCTTTCCCTATCTTGCCTTACTATAGTTCACATTATTCACTGCCTTGTCTTGTATTGTCTTGCCTTGCCTTACCATAGTGCCGATGATGCCTTGCCTTAACTTGCATTACCATGATGCCCATGGTGCCTGCTCTTGCCTTTCCTTGTTTTCCCATGGTGCCCATGCTGCCTTTCCTAGACTTGTCATGTTTATCTATGATACCCATGGTGCCATGGTTTCCATTGACTTGCTTTGCCTTTTCTTAACATGGTGTCCATGTCGCCTTGCATTACCGTCCCATTTTTTTCCCTTGACTTACCATTTGCCCATGATGTCTTGCCTTGCCTTACCATTGTGCCCATGGTGACTTGCTTTGCCTTGCCTTGCCTTAACATGGTGCCCATGGTGCCCATGGTGCTTTTTCTTGCTTTGCATTGCCTTACCATTGTGCCCATCATGCCTTGCCTTACCTTGTATTGTTATGGGGCCGTGGTTCCTTGCTTTGCCTTCCTTTGATTACCATGGTGCCCAAGGTGTCTTGCCTTGCCTTTTCTTTTCTTACCATGATGCTCATGGTGCCTTGCCTTGTATTACCTTTCATTGCATTGCCTTACTATGGTACCCATAATGCCATACCTTGCCATGTCTTGCCTGTCTGTTCCTTGCCTTGCCTTACCATTGTGCCCATGGTGCCTTTCACTGTCTTGCCTTGCTTACCATGGTTCTCATGGTGCCTTGTATTGCCTTGCCCTGCCTTACCATAGTGCCCATTTTGCCTTGTCTTGCTATTCCTTGACTTGCCTTACCATGGTTACCATGGTACCTTGCCTTGCAGTGCCTTACCATGGTGCCTAAGGGGCTTTGCCTTGCCTTACCTTGCCTTGCCATGCCATGGTGGCAATGGTGCCTGAATATTAATTGCTTTGTCTTGCCTAGCTTTGGCTTACCTTGCCATGGTGTCCAGGGTGCCTTGCTTTTTCTTGCATTGCCTTGCCTTACCATGGTGCACATGGTGCCTTGCCTATGCTTACCTTACCATGGTGCCTATGGTGTGTTGCCTTGCCTTGTTGTATTTTGTCATACCATGGTGCCCTTGTGCCTTGCCTTGTTTACCATGGTGCCCCTAGTGCCTTGTCTTACCTGTCCTTGTCCTGCCTTACCATGGTGCAAATGATGCTTGCCTTGCCTTGCCTTGCCTTACAATGGTGCCTATGTTCCCTTGCCTTACCTTACCTTGCCATATAATGGTGCCCATGTGTGTTGCCATTTTTATGCCTTTCCTTGCTTTTCCCTGTTTTACCAGGATGCCCATAGTGCCTTGCCTTTGCTTACCTTACCATGGTGACTTTGGTGCATTGCCTTGCCTTGTTTTGTTTTCCCATACCATGGTGCCCTTGTGGCATTGTGTTGTCTTGCCTTGCCTTATTTTACCTTGGTGCCCATAGTGCCTTGCCTTACCTGTCCTTGTCTTGTCTTACCATGGAGACCACAGTGCCTTGCCTTTTTTTGTCTTGCCATAACTTGGTGCCCATGGTGCCTTGCCTTGCCTTGTCCTACCATGGTGCCCATTGTGCTTTGCCTTTCCTTGTCTTGCCTCAATTTGGGTTCCATGGTGTGTTGCCTTGCCTTGCCTTACCATGGTGCCCAAGGTGCCTTGTATTGCCTTGCCTTGCCATGGTGCCCAGGGTTTCTTACCTTTCCTGGCCTAGCCATGCCTTAGTATGCTGCCCATGGTGACTTCCCTTGACTTGGCTTGCCTTACCATGGTGCCCTCGTGACTTGCCTTGACTTTCATTGGTACCCATGATGCCTTATCTTGCCTTGCTTTGCCTTGCCTTACCATGGTGTCCATAATTCCTGCCTTGCCTTGACTTACCATGATGACCATGGTGATTTGCCCCGCCTTGCCTTGCCTTGCCTTGCCTTACCAAGGTGCCTATGATTCCTTGCCTTGCCTTGAATTGCTGTACCATGGTGCCAATAATGCACTGACTTTCCTTTCCTTGCCTTGCCTTACCTTGCTTTACTATGCTGCCCATGGTGTCTTGCCTAGCCTTGCCTTATCATGGTGCCTATTTTGCATTGCCTTGACTTGCCTTACAATGGTGCCGATGGTGCACTGTTTTACTTTCCCTTGTCTTGCCATGCCTTACCATGGTGCCCAAGGTTTCTTGCCTTTCCTTGTCTTGCCTTTTGTTACCTTGGTGCCCATGGTTCCTTGCCCTGCGTTGCCTAGCCTTAAAATGCTGCTTATGGTGTCTTTCTTTACCTTCCCTTTGCCTTGTATTACCATGGTGCCCAGGGTGCCTTGTTTTCAATTTCCTTGCCCTTTTTGGCCTTGCCTTACCATGGTGTCCATGCTGCCTTGCTTTGCCTTCCCTTACCTCAACTTACCATTGGGACCATGGTGCCTTGGCTTGCCTTGCCTTACCATGGTGTCCACGGTGCTTTCCTTTGCCTTGCTTTGCATTGCCTTGCCTTACAATGGTGCCCAGGATGCCTTGCATTTCCTTGCCTTACGATGGTGCCCATGGTGCTTCCAGTGTCTTGCCTAGCCTGGCCTTATTTTGCCTTACCATGGTGCCCGTGGTGCCTTGCTTTGTCTTGCCTTGCCTTGCCTTCTCATGTTGCCCATGATGCCTTGCGTTGGTTTACCTTGTCTTACCATGTTACCCATTGTGCCTTGCTTTGCCTTGCCAAGCCTTGCCTTACCGTGGTGACCATGGTGTCTTGCATTGCCCTGTCTTGCCTTGCCTTACCATGGTGCTTATGATGCTTCGCCTTGCCTTGCTTAGCCTCGTTTAACCATTGTACCAATGGTGTCTTGGCTAGCCTTAATGTGGTGCGCTTGGTGCCTTGCTTTGCCTTGCCTTGCCTTGTCTTGCCTTACCATAACGCCCATGGTGCCCTGCCTTGCCTTGCATTACCATGGTTCTTATGCTGCCCATGGTGTCCTGCCTTGCTTTGCCTTGCCTTACCATGATGCCGATGGTGTCTTGCCTTGCCTGCCTTACAATGATGTCCATGGTTACTTGCCTTGTATTTACCTGCCTTACCATGGTGACCATGGTGCCTTGTCATGCCTTGCCTTATCATGGTGCGCATGGTGCCTTGCCCTGCCTGCCTTGCCACAGTGCCTATGTTGCCTTGCCTTGTCTTTCATTTCCATTGTGACCTTCGTGCCTTGACTTGCCTTACTATGGTGCAATGGTGCCTTGCCTTGCCTTTCCATGCCTTCCTTTATTATGGTGACCATGGTGCCTTGCCTTGCCTTGATTTGCCCTGTGTTACCATGGAGCCCATGGTGCCTTGGCTTACCACGGTGCCCCTGGTGCCTTGTCATTCCATGTCTTGTCTTGCTGTGCCATGGTGACCACGGTTCCTTGCCTTGTCTTGCCTTACCATTGTGCCCATGATGCCATGCCTTGCCTTGTCTTACCATGGTTCCCATGGTGCCTTGACTTACTCTGTTCTCTATATTGCTTAGGTCGGCCTTGCCTTGACTTCCCATGTTGCCCATGGTCTCTACTTTGCCTTGCTCTCCATTACTATGGTGCTGATAGTGACTGCCTTGCCTTGCCTTGCCTTGCCTTACAATGGTGGCCAGGGTGCTTTGCCTTGCCTTACCATGTTGCCTATGGTGTCTTGCCTTGCTTTGCCTTCCCTTAATATGATGCTCATGGCGTCTTGCTTTGCCTTGCCTTGCCTTGCCTTGCCTTGCCTTACCATGGTGCTCAAGTTGCCTTGCTTTGCCTTGCCTTGCCTTATCACTGAGCCCATTGTACCTTCCCTTGCCTTGATTTTCAGTGTGTGCCTTGCCTTGCCTTAATATGGTGTCCATGTTGCCTCCCTTGCCTTGCTTTGCTTTACCTTGCCTTGCCTTGCCTTGTGTTTTGCCTTGTCTTGCCTTATCGTGGTGCCTGTTTCCTTGCCTTGCCATGCCTTGTCTTACCATTGTGCCCATGGTGCCTCACCTCGCCTTGGTGTGCCTTTCTTACCTTGGTGCCCATGGTGCATTGCCTTGCCTTACGGTGGAGCTCCTGGCGCCTTGACTTGCTTTGCCTTCGATTGCCTTCTCCTGGTGCCCAAGGAGTTTTGCCTTGCTGTGCATTGCCTTTACATGGTGTCCATGGTGCCTTGCTTTGCCTTGATTTGCCTTACCATGGTGTCCACTTTGGTATGCCTTGCCTTACTGTGGTGCCCATGGTGACTTACCTTTCCTTGCCTTACCGTGGTGTGCAAGGTTCCTCGCCTCGCCTTGCCTTCCCCTACTATGGTGCCCATAGTTATTTGTCTTCCCTTGCCTTACCATGGTGCCCTGGTTGGCTTGCCTAGAGTTATCTTGCCTTAACATGGTGCCCATGTTGCCTTGCCTTGTCTTGCCTTTCCTTTCCATGCTGCCCAATGTACCTTGCCTTGCATTGCATTACCATGGTGCACATAGTTTCTTGCCTTGCCTTGCCTTGCTTGGTCTTGCCTTACTATGGTGCCAATGCTGCCCAAGGTGTCTTGCCTTGCCTTGTGTGGCCTTACCATTGTGCCCATGGTGCCTTGCTTTGCCTTGCCTAGACTTACCATGGTGCCCATGCACCTTTCCTTTCCTTACCATTGTACCCATTGGGCATGGCTTTGCCTTGCCTTACCTTATCATGGTGCCCATGGTGTGATGCCTTGCCTTGCCTTGCTTTGCCGTGCATGAATTGCCTTGCCTTGCCTTACCATTGTGCCCATATCGTCTTGCATTGCGTGCCTTGCCTTATCTTTGCAGGCTGCCATGATTCCATCATTGCTTTCAGTTGCCTTATCATGGTTTCCATGGGGTTTTGCCTTGCCTTGCCTTGCCTTGTATTACCATCGTACCATGTTGTCTTTCCTTAACATGCTGCCCATTGTGCCTTCCCTTGCCTTGCCTTACCATGGTGCCCATGATGCCTTGTCTTGACTTAACATGGTGTCCACACCTTGCCTTGCCTTGCATTACCATAGTCTTAATAATTCCTTGCCTTGTTTTCCCATGGTGCACATGGTGCTCATGGTGCCTTGCATTGTATTGCATGCCCTTGTTGCACATGGTGCCTTGCCTTGCCATGCCTTGCCATGGTGCCCATGGTAACTTGCCTTACCTTGCCTTACCATGATGCATATTTTGCCTTTCCTATACCTTGCCTTGCCTTGGTGCCCAGGGTGCCATGCCTTGCATGGCCTTGCTTTACCATGGTGACCATGGTGTCTTGCCTTGTCTTACCTTACCATGTTATCCATAGAACCTTGCCTTGCCTTGCCTTGCTTTGCCTTATCTTGGTAAACAGGGTAGCTTTTAATGCCTTACCTTGCCTGGCTTTAACATGGTGCCCATAGTGACTTGCCTTGTGATACCATTGTTCCCTTGGTGCTTTGCCTTGCCCTACTGTGGTGCCCATGGTTTTTTGCCTTACCTTGCCTTACCATGGTGCCTATGGTGCCCTGCCTTACCTTGTCTTGCATTACCATTGTGCCCATGGTGCCTTGCATTGCCTTTCCTTGCCTTAGCATGGTGACACTGATGCCTTGTCTTGCCATGCTTTGCCTTGCCTAACCATGGTGCTCATATTCCTTGCCTTACGTAACTATGGTGCCCATAATTCCTTTTCTTCCCTTGCCTTACCATTGTGCCCCTGTTGTCTTTCCTTGCCATGGCTGGCCTTTCCATTTTGTCCATGGTGCTTTGTCTTTCCTTACCATGGTGCCCTTGGTGCTTTGCCTTACCTTACCATGCTGCCAATGGTGCATTGCCTTGTGTTGCTTTGACTTGCCTTACCTTTGTGCCCATGGTGTCTTGTCTTGCCTTGCCTTGCATTACATTGATGCCCATGGTGCCTTTCCTTTAACCTTTATTTTACCATGGTGTCCATGGTACTTTGCCTTCTCTTGACTTGAATTAACATATTTTCCATGGTGCCTTGCCATGACTTTCCTTATCATGGTACTGATGGAGCCTTTCCTTTCCTTGCACTGCCCTGCCCTACCATGGTGCCAAATGTGCCTTTCTCTACCATGCTGCCCATGGTGCCATTCCTTGCCATGCCTAAACATGGTGCCATGTTCCTTGCCTTGCCTTGTTTTGTCATGGTGCCCATGATGTCTTTCCTTGCATTGTCTTAACATGGTGCCAATGGGACCTTGGCTTGGCTTGACATACCATTGTGCCCATGTGCCTTCATTGTCTTACATGCCTATGTTGCACATGGTGCCTTGCCTTGCCTTACCATAAAGACCATGGTGCCTTGCCTAAACTTACCTTGCCTTGTCTTGCCTTATGTTATTATGGTGCCACACCCATTGGGCATGTCTTTGCCTTGCCTTTCCTTTCCATGGTGCCCATGGTGCCTTGTCTAACTGTGTTGCCCATGGTGCCTTGCCTTGCTTCGTGTTGCTGTGCCTTACCATGGTTCTCATGGTGCCTTGCCTTACTTTGCTTTACATTGTCTTGCATTTCCATGGTGCTCATGGTGTCTTGCCTTGCCTTTTCTTGCCTTGCCTTACCATTGTGCCAAAGGTGCCTTCCCTTCCCTTCCCTTGCCTTACTCTAGTGCCTGTGGTGCCTTGCCTTGACTTGCCTTACCATAGTGGCCAAGGGTACCTTACCTTTCCTTGCCTTTATTTTTTTACTATGGTGTCTATGGTGCCTTGCCTTGCTTTGCTTTTCTTCTCTTACCATGGTGCCCATGGTACCTTGCCTTGCATTGCCTTGTTTTACTTTGTCTTACCACAGTTATGGTGTCTTACCTTGCCTTGCCTTACCATGAGGCATATGGTTCCTTGCCTTAACTTGCCTTTCTTTGCCTTGCCTTGCCTTACGATGGTACCCTTGGTGCCTTACCTTGTCATGTTTTAAAATGATGCACATCATCCCTTGCCTTGCCTTGCCTTGCATTACCATGGTGCCCATGGAGTCTCGCCTTGCCTTGCATTACCATAGTTCCCATGGAGCTTTGTCTTGCCTGGCCTTTCCTTACCATGGTGCCCATGGTGCCTTGCCAGTCTTGCCGTTCCTTGTCTTATGATGGTGACCATGTTGCCTTGCCTTCCTTACCTTACCATGTTGCTCATGGTTCCTTTCTTGCCTATCCTTGCCTGACCATGTGCCCATGGTGCGTTGCATTGCCTTGCTTTAACATGTTGCAAATGGTACCTTATCCTGCCTTAGCTTACCATGGTGCCCATCATGTGTTGTCTTGCCTTTACTTACCATGGTGCCTATGGTGCCTTTACTTACCTTTTCTTTCCTTTCCTTGCTTAACCATGGTGTCCATTTTGCCTTGCCTTGCCTTGCCCCACCATGGTGCCCTTGTTACCTTGCCTTGCCTTTTGATGGTGTCCATGTGGCTTACCTTGCCTTGCCTTACCATGCTGCCCATGGTGCCTTGTCTTGCCTTGCATTACATTACCTTGCTTTTCCTTACCATGGTGCCCATGGTGCCATGCCTTTCCTTACCATGGTGCCTTGCCTTGCCTTACCATGGTGACCATGATTCCTTCCTTTGCCTTGCCTTGCAGGGCCTTGCCTTGCCTTAGCATGGTGTCAATGTTGCTTTTCCTTGCTTTGCCTTACCATGATGACCACAGTACCTTGCCTTGCCTTACCACAGTGCCCATGCTGCTTTGCTTTGCCATGCCTTACATTGCCTTTCCTTGAATTACCATGGTGTCCTTGGTGTCTAGCCTTGCCTTATCTTCCCATGTTGCCCATAGTGTGTTGCCATGCCTTGCCTTTCCATGGTGGACAATGTGCCTTACCTTTACTTGCCTTGCCTTTCCTTACCATGGTGCTATGGTATCTTGCATTACCTTGCCTTACCTTAGCATGGTGTCTAGGGTGCTTTGCCTTGGCTTACCATGGTGACATCATGTCTTGCCTTGCCTTATCATGGTGCCCATTGTGTCTTGCCTTGCTTTACAATGGAGCACATGGTGCCTTGCATTGCCTTGCCTTACATTGGTGCCCATGGTACCTTATTTGCCTTTCTTTGCTTTACCATGGTGCCTATGGTTCCCTTGCCTTGACATTCCTTACCATGGTGCTCATGGAGCCTTTCCTTTAATTTCCTTGCCTTTCCAGGCCCTACCATGGTGCCATATGTGCCTTGCCTTTCCCTGCCTTAACATCATGCGTATAATATCTTGCCTTGCCTTGCCATGCTTTACCATGGTTCGCTTCCTTTTCTTGCCTTGTCTTGCCTTACCACGGTCCCATCGTGTGTTGCCTTGCCTTATCATGGTGCCCATGGTGCCTTGCCTTACATTGGTGCCCATGGTGACTTATTTGCCTTTCCTTGCTTTACCATCATGCCCATGGGTATGTGCCTTGATTTACCATGGTGTCCATGGTTCCTTGCCTCTCCTGCCTTACCCTATGATGGTGCCTATGGTTCCTTCCCTTGATATTCCTTACCACGGTGCTCATGGAGCCTTTCCTTTAATTTCCTTACCTTTCCAGGCCCTACCATGGTGCCATATGTGCCTTGCCTTTCCCTGCCTTAACATGGTGCACATAATGTGTTGCCTTGCCTTGCCATGCTTTACCATGGTTCCCTTCCTTCTCTTGCCTTGACTTGCCTTACCATGGTGCCCATGCTGCCCTACATTACCTTACCCTACCATTGTGCCCGTGGTGGCTTACCTTGCCTTGTCTTCCATGTTGCTCATGGTGCTTTGCCTTGACTTGCCTTGCCATAACATGATGCCTGTTCTGCCTTGCCTTGCCTTAATATGGTGCCCATGTTTCCTTGCCTTGCCTTGCTATGGTCCTCATGGTTCCTTGCCTTGCCTTGCCTTGCCTTACCATGGTGACCATGGTGCCTTGCCTTGCCATGCCTAACCATGGTGCCTGTGATTCCTTGCCTTGCCTTCCCATGGTGCCCATGATGCCTTGCCTTGCCTTATCATGGTGCCCGTGGTGCTTTGCCATGCCTTGCTATATCATGGTGACCATGGTGTCTTGCAGTGTCTTGCATGCCCATGTTGCACATGATGCCTTGCCTTGCCTTACCATGGTGCCCACTGTGCCTTGCCTTACCTAGCAATGCCTTGCTTTGCCTTATTATGGTGCCCAATTTACCTTGTCTTGCCTTGCCTTACCATGGTACCCATGGTGCCATGCCTTGCCTGCCCTTGCCTTACCATGGTGACCATTGTGCCTTGCTTTATCTTCGCTTACAATGGTGCCCAAGGTGACTTGCCTTGCTTTTCCTTGCCTTACCATGATGCCCATGGTGCCTTGCCTTGCCTTATCAATTTGCCAATGGTGTGTTGCTTTGTCTTACCTTGCTTTGCCTTACCATGGTGCCCATGGTGCATTGACTTACCTCGGCTTGCTTTACCATCGTGCCTACAGTGCCTTGGCTTACATTGCCTTGCCAAAACATGATGCCTATTGTGCTTGCTTTGCCTTGTCTTGTGTTGCCTTACCATGGTGCCCATGGTGCCTTGTCTTGCCTTGCTTTGCCTCTGCCAAATTATTGTGGCCAAGGTACCTTTCCTAGCCTTACCTTTCCTTATTATGTTGCACCTGTTGCCTTGCCTTGCATTTCACTGCTTTGCATTATCATGTGCTGATGCTGCCTTACCTTGCCTTACCATAGTGCTCATGGAGCATTGCCTTGCCTTGATATTCCTTACCTTGTTTTCCATGGCGCCCATGGAGCCTTGCCTTGCCTTGGCTTATCATGGAGCACATGGTGACTTTTCTTGCCTTGCCTTGTTTGCCATTGTGCCCACGGCACCTTCCTTTGCCATAACTTGCCTTGAATTGCATTGCTATAGTGCCCACATTGCCTTGCATTACCTTGCCTTACCATGGTGCCCATGGTGCGATGCTTTGCCTTGCCTTCAATTTCCTTATAATGGTGCTCATGGGCTTTTGCCTTGCCTTGCCTTGCCTCGCATTACCATCATACCTATGGTCCTTTCCTTGCCTTAACATGGTGCCCTCCCTTGCCTTGCCTTCCATGGTGTCCATGGTGCCTTGCCTTGCCTTGCTTTAACTTACCATGGTGCCCATGGTTAATTGCCTTGCCTTGCCTTCCCATGGTGCCCATGGTGCCTTTCCTTTCCTTGACTTACCATGGCATACATGGTGCCTTGTCTTGCCTTGCCTTGCTTTACCAGGGTGCTCATGGTGTACTGCCTTCCCTTTCCTTGCCTTACCATGGTGCCCATGTTGCCTTGCCTTGTTTTGCCTTCCCATGATGCCCATGGTGCCTTGCCATTCCTTGTCGTGCCTTCCCATGGTTCCCATGCTAAGTTTCCTTGCCTTGCCTTTCCTTGTCTTGCCTTAGTATAGTGCCAACTGGGCTTTCCCATGCTTTGCCTTGCCTTAACATGGTGCCAATGGTGGCTTATTTTTACCTTGCTCATTTTTTCACCATGGTGCCTATGGTGCCATGCCTTGCCTTTTCTTACCTTGCCTTACCATGTTGCCTGTGATGCCTATCCTTTCCATCCCATGCCTTGCTTTGCCTTGCCTTGCCTTTCCATATCATGGTACTCATGGTGTCTTGCCTTTCCTTTACTTGCCTTGCATTTCCATGGTGCCCATGGTGTCTTGCTTGCCTTCCCATGGTTCACATGGTGCCTTGCTTAGCCTTGCCTTGCCTTACGTTTGTACCCATGCTGCCTTGCCTTGCCTTACCATGGTGCCCATGGTGTATTGCCTTGCATTTCCATGGTGCCCTTGTGGCCTTGCTTTCCTTGCCTTGCATTGCCTTGCCTCACCATGGAGCCCATGGTGTATGGCCTTGCCTTGTGTTGCATTAACATTCTGCCCATGGCGCCTTTCCTTGCCTTTTCTTTTCTTACCATGGCTTACATGGGGCCATACATGCATTGCCTTTCCCTGCTTTGCCTTACCATGCTGCCCATGATGCCTTGTTTTCCCTTGACATGCCTTACCATGGTGCCCATGATGTCTTGCCTTGCCTTGCATTGCCTTACCATGGTATCCATGGTGCTTTGCCTTGCCTTGCCTTACCATAAAGCCCATGTTGCCTACCCTTGTCTTGACTTGCTTGCCTTATCACGGTGCCCATTGTGCCTTGTCTTGCCTTGTCTTACCATGGTGCCCTGACTTGCCATGCCTTGCCTTGTTTTACATTAGTTTCCATGGTGCCTTTCCTGTACTTTCCTTGCCTTGCCTTACCATGGTGCCCATGATGCCTTGTCTCCCCTTGCCTTGTCTTGCTATACTTTCTTGCCCTTTGGTGCCTTGCATTCTCATACCATTCTTCCCATGGTGCTTTACCTTGCCTAGCCTTACCATGGTGCCCATGTTGCCTTGCCTTCCCTTGCCTTACCATGGAATCCTGGCGCTTTGCCTTGCCTTACTATTGTGCCCATGATGCCTTACCATGGTGCTCTTGGTGCCTTGCGTTGCCTTACCATTGTGACCATGGTGCCTTGCCTTGCCTTGTCTTGCCTAACCACGGTACCTATGGTGCCTTGCTATGCCTTACCTAGCCTTGCCTTACCATGGTGCCCATGGTGCCTTGACTTTCCTTGTCTTACCATGGTGTCCATAGTGCCTAGGCTTGCCTTGCCTAGACTTACCATGGTGTCCATGTTGTCTTGTATTGCCTTGTCTTTCTATGCCTTGTCATGCATTACCATTGTGCCCATGGTGCCTTAATTTGCCTTGCCTTGCCTTGTCATTGTGTCCATTTTGAATTGCCTTGCCATGCTTTACCTTACCTTACCTTACCTTACCATACCAAGTTGCCAATGGAGCCTAGCCTTGCCTTTCCTTTCTATGGCTTAACATCATGGCCATGTAACCTTGACTTGAATAGTCTTGGCTTCTCTTGCCTTAGCATGGTGCCCATGGTGACTTTCCTTCCCTTGCCTTGCCTCACCTTATCAGGATACCTATAGTTTTTTGCCATACCATGCCTTGCCTAACCATGGTTTCTATTGTGCCTTGCATTGCCTTACCATGGTACCCATAGTGTATTACCTTGCTTTTCCTTGCCTTGCCTTACCATGGTGCCCATGGTGCCTTGTCATGCTTGTCCTTACCTTACCATGGTGCCCATGGTTCTTTGCCTTGCCTTACCATGGTGCCCATGGTGCCATTTATTGCCTTGTTTTGCTTTACCATGTTGCCGATGGTGACTTGCATTGCCTTTCCTAGCTTGCCCTGCATTATCATGGTGCTTTTACTTGCCTTACCATGGTGTGTGTAGTAACTTCCCTTGCCTTGCTTTGCAGTGCCTGCCTTGCCTTACCTTACTATGGTCCCCATGGGGCCTTCCTTACCATGCTTTTCTCTACCTTGCCTTGCCTTGCCTTATCTTACCTTGCCTTGCCTTACCTTATCTTACCTTGCCATGTCTTGCCATGCAGTGCCTTACATTGCCTTGCCTTACCATGGTGCCTTTCCTTGCCATGTTGCCTTTTCTTGCCATGTTTTGCCTTACCATGGTGACCATGGTGACTTTCCTTGCCTTGCCATGCTTTACCTTACCATGGTGTCTATGGTTCCTTGCCTTGCCTTGCCTTACCATGGTGCTCATGGTGCTTTGCCTTGCCTTGCCTTTCCCTGATGCCTACTGTGCCTTGCATTGCCTTGCCCTGCCTTGCCTTACGTTAGTGTCCCTGTAGCCTTCCCTTGCCTTCCTTTGCCTTATCATTTTGCCCATTTTACCTAGCTTTATCTTGCCTTGGTTTGCTGTGCCTTGCCTTTTTTGTCTTACCATTGTGCCCATGGTGACTTGCCATCCTTTACCATGGTTCCCAAGGTGCCTTGTTTAGAATTGCTGAACCTTGCCTTACCATAATGTCCATGATGTCTTGCCCTTCGTTGTCTTGCCTTTCCTTACCATGGTGCCCATGGTGCATTGCCTTGCCTTGCTTATACATGCCTTACGTTACTGATGTGCCCATGGTGCCTTGCCTTGCCTTACCTTGCCTTTCCATGGTGCCCATTGTGCCTTACCTTGATTGTCTCGCCTTCCCATGGTTCCTATGATGTCTTGTCTTGCCTTGCCTTCACATGCCTTGCATTACCATGGTGCCCATGGTGCCTTGGGTAACCATGCCTTGCCTCACTATGGTGCCCATGGAACCTTACTTTGCCTTTTCTTGCCTTGGAATGCCATGGTGCCCATGATGCTTTGCCTTGCCTTGTTTTGCATTGCCTTATGATACTGCCCATGGTGCTGTATGTTTCCTTGACTTGCCTTACATTACCATGTTGCCAACTGTACCTTGCCTTGCCTCATCATGGTGTCCATGGAGCCTTGCCTTTTCTGATATTTCATTACAATAGTGCCCACTGTGCCTTGCCTTGCCTTATCATTTTGGCCATTATGACATACATTTCATTGCCTTGCCATGCCCTACCTTGCCTTACCATGGTTCCAATGGGGCATAGACTTGATTTTTCTTGTTTTGCCTTACCATGTTGCCCATGGTGCCTTGCCTTGCCTTGACATTTCATGCCTTACAATGTTGCCTATGGTGGTTTTACTTGCCTTTCTTGCCTTCCCATATAATGGTGCCCATGATGCCTTGCATTGCCTTGCCTTACCTTGACTTGCCTTGCCATACCATGGTGTCCGTGCTGCCAAGCCTTGTCTTGCCTTACTATTGTGCTTATGGTCCCTTCCCTTGTCTTGCCTTATTATGATGCCTATGGAGTCTTTTCTTGCCTTTTCTTGACTTACTTTATTGCACATGATGCCATGTCTTGCCATACCTTGCCTTACCTATTTGCTCATAATGCCTTGCCTTCCCTTGCATTATTATGGTGCCCATGGTGTCTTGCAGAACCTTGCCTAGTTTTGCCTTACCGTGGTGCCCATGGTGCTTTGCCTTGCATTGGCTTACCTTACCATGGTGTCCATAATGCCTAAGCTTGCCTTGCCTTGCTTTCCCATGGTGCCTAGCCTTGCTTGCCTTGGATGATTATGTTGTCCATGGTGTCTTGCCTTGCCTTATCATGATGCCAATAGTACCTTTTCTTGCCTTGTCTTATTTAATCATGGTGCCTATGGTGCCATGTAGTGCCATGTCTAGCCTTGCCTTACCATGGTGGCCATAGTGCCTAGGCTTGTCTTGCCTTGCCTTACCATGGTGCCCATGTTACCTTGACTTGCCTTGTTTTCCATGCCTTGCCATGCATTGCCATTGTGCCCATGGTGCCTTGAATTGCCTTGCCTAGCTTTGTTCCCATGTCCATAGTGCTTAGGCTTGCCTTGCCTTCTTATGCCATGGTGCCCATGGTAATTTGCCTTGCCTTGCCTTGCATTACTATGTTGCCCATGGTGCCTTGCATTGCCTTGTGTTGCCTTACCATGGTGCCCACGGTGCCTTGCAGTGCCTTGGCTTACCTTGGGGCCCACGGGGCCTTGCCTTGCCTTGCCTTGTTTCACTATAGTGCCCAAGGTGCCTGGCCTGGCCATGCCATGCCTTACCATGGTGCCCAAGGTGCATTTCCTTGCCTTGCCCTGCCTTGCCATGCCTTATCAGGGTGACCATCATGCCTTGATTTGCCTTGCCATGGTTGACTTGCCTCGAATTACCATAGTTCCCATGGTTGCATGCCTTGCCTTGCCTTACTATGGTGCCCATGGTGTCTTGCCTTGCATGGTCTTACCATGAGGAAAGAGAAGTCAAGGCAAGTCAAGACACCATGGGCACCATGGTAAGGCAAGGCAAGTAAAGGCATGGCACCATGTAAACCACGTTATGGCAAGGAAAGGCAAGGAAGGGCACCATGAGCACCATAGTAAGGCAAGGCAAGGCAAGGCACCATGGGCACCACCATCAGTCTAGGCAAAAAAAGGAAGGCAAGGTAACATGGGCACCACTGTAAGGCAAGTTAAGGCACGATGGGGACCATGATAAGGCATGGCAAAAGAAACAAGGCCTTATGGGCACCAAGGTAAGGCAAGACAAGCCAAGGCCAGAAATGGCACCATGTGCTCCACAACAAGTCATTGCAAGGCAAAGCAGCATGGGAACCATGGTAAAGCAAGGCAAGGCAATGCTCCATGGGCACCATGGTAAGGCAAGGCAAGGCACCATGGGAACCATGGTAAGGCAAGGCACCAAGGGAACCATAATGAAGCAAGGCAAGGCATGACAAGACACCATGGGCACTATGGACAGGCAAGCAAGGGAAGGCAAGGCAGGCACCATGGGTACCATGGAAAGGGAAGGCAAGGCAAAGAAAGGCAAAGACCCCGGGCCCCATGGTAAGTTAAGGCGAAGAGGGTACCATGAGCATCAAGGTAAGGGAAGGAAGGCAAGGCAATGCACTACTGGCAAAATGGTTAGGCAAGGGAAGGCATGATAAGGCACAATGGGCACCATGGTAAGGCAAGGTGAAGCAACTCAAGGCACCATGGGCACCATGGTAAGGCAAGGCAAGGCATGGCAAGACAAGTAAAGGCAAAGTAAGGCAAGGAATGACAAAGCACCACAGGCACCATGGTAAGGCAAAGCAAGGCAATGCCTCTCTGGCAAAGCCAGGCAAGTCAAGGAAAGGCACATTAGGCACCAAGGTAAGGCAAGGCTACATATGGCAAGGCAGGATGGTCACCATGGGAATGCGAGGCTAGACAAGGGAAGTCCAGGCAAGGCAAGGCACCATGGGTACCATGGTAATGCAAGAAAATTCAGCATGGGCACCATAGTACGGCAAGGCAACACACCATGCGCAACAAGGTAAGGCAAGGCAATTCAAGGCAAGGCACCCAGGCACAATGGTAATACAAGTCAAGACAAGGCACCATGGGCAACATGGTAAGCAAGAAAAGGCAAGGTAAGTCACCATGGGCACCATGGTAAGGCAAGGCACCCTTGGCACCTTGGGAAGGCAAGGCGAGGAAAGCATGGCAACACAGGAACCATTCTAAGGCAATGCAAAGCATTATGGGCACCATGGTAGAGCAAGACAAGGCAAGGTAAGGCAAGGCACCGTGGGCACCATGGTAAAACTACACATGGCAAGGCAAGACAAAACAATGCACCATGGACACCATGTTAAGGCAAGGAAAGTTAAGGCAAGGAAATTCAAGGCAAGCCAAGGAAAGGTAAGGCAAGGTAAGGGAAGGCACTATGGAAACTTTGGTAAGGCTAGGCAAGGTACATTGTCCACATGCTAAGGCAAGGCAAAGAAATGCAAGGAAAGGCACCATGGGCACCATTGTAAGGAAAGACAAAGCACCATGGGCACCATGGTAGTGAAAAGCAAGTGAAGGGAAGGAAATGTTGTCACCATTGTTAGGCAAGGCAAGGAACGGCACAGCCCTTGGGCATCATGGTAAAGCATGGCAAGACACCATTGGCACCATGATAATGCAAGGCAAGGCAAAGCAAGGCACCATGGGAACTATGATATGGAAGGCAAGTCAATACAAGGTACCATGGGCACCATGGTAAGACAAGGAAAGGCACGTCAATGCACGATTAAACCATTGTAAGACAAGACAAGGCACGACAAGGCACCATGTGCACCAATGTAAGGCATGAAAATGCTTCACTAAAACCATGGTAAGGCAAGGTAAGGCAAGGCATGGAACCACATTCACCATGGTAAGGCAAGGCAAGGCACCATGGGCACCATGGTAAAGCAATGCAAGGCGAGGCACAATGGGAACCATGGTAAGGCAAGGCAGGGCACAGCAAGGGAAGGCACGACTGGCACAATGGTGAGGCAAGGCAAGGCACCATGGTCACCATGTAAAGGTAAGGCAAGACAAGGCAGGGCACCAGGGGACCATGTTAAGGCAAGGCAAGAAACGGCAAGGCACCATTGGCACCATGGTAAGACTCAACTAGTTATCATGTGCACCAAGGTAAAGTAAGTCAAGGGAAGGCACAATGGGCACCATGGTAAGGCAAGGCAAGGCATAGCAAGGCCCCATGGACACCATGGTAAAGCATGGCAAAGAAGGGCATCATGGAAATCATGGTAAGGGAAGGAAAGGAAAGGAAAGGAAAGAAGGAAAGGAAAGGAAAGGAAAGGAAAGGAAGAAAGGAAAGGAAAGGAAAGGAAAGGAAAGGAAAGGAAAGGAAAGGAAAGGAAAGGAAAGGAAAGGAAAGGAAAGGAAAGGAAAGGAAAGAAAGGAAAGGAAAGGAAAGGAAAGGAAAGGCAAATCACCATGGCTACCGTGGTAAGGCAAGGAAAGGCAAGTCAAGGCACCACGGGCAGCATTGTAAAGCAAGGCAAGCAAGGCAAGGCAAAACAAGGCAAGATGTCATTGGCACCACAGTAAAGCAAGGCAAGGCACCATGGACATCATGGTAAGGCAAGGCAAGGCACCTTGAGCACCGTGATAAGACAAGGCAAGGCATGGCACCATGAGCACCAAAGTAAGGCAAGATAAGGCATGGCAAGGCATGATGGGCACCATGGTAAGGCAAGGTAAGGCATGGCAAGGCAACGTGGGCACCATGGCAAGGCAAAGCAAGGCAAGGCAAGGCAAGTGAATGCACCATGGGCATCATGGTAAGGCAAGTGAAAGCAAGGAAATGTAACGCAAGACATCATGGGCACCAAGATAAGGCAAAGCAAGACAAAGTAAGGCACCATGGGTACCATGGTAAGGCAAAGTAAGGCAAGGAAAGTCACCACAGGCAACATTGTAAAGCAAGGCAAGGCAAGGCAAAACAAGGCAAGAAACTACGGGCACCATGGTAAGGCAAGGCAAGGCATGACACCATGGAAATCATGATAATTCAAAGCAACACACCATGGGCACCATGATAACTTAAGGCATGGCAAGCAAAGGCACAATTGGAACCATGGTAAGACAAGGCAAGACACCATGGTAATGCAAGGCAGGACAATTCAAGGCAAGGCAATATGGGCACCATGGTAAGGCAAAACAAGGCAAGACAATGCAAGGCACTGTGGGCACCATGGTATGCTATGGAAAGGAAAGGTACCATGAGCACCATGTCAGTGCAAGGCACGACAAGGAAAGGCAACATGGGCACCATAGTAAATCAAAGCTAGGCAAGATATGGCAAGGCACCATGGGCCTCATGGTAAGGCACAGCAAGGTAACATGGGCACCATGGTAATATAAGGCAATGCAAGGCATGGCAAGACACCATGGGAATAATGGTATCATGGCAAGGCACTATGGGCACCATTTTAATGCATGGAAAGGCAAAGCACAATGAGCAACATGGTAAGGCAACAAAAGGCAAGGCAAGGCACCATAGGCACCATGGTGAAGCAAGGCAAGGCAAGGAAAGTAAAGGCACCTTGGGCACCATGGTAAGGTAAGGTAAGGCAAGGCACCATAGGCAACGAGGTAAGGCATGGCAAGGCAAGGAAAGACACCATGGGCACAATGGTAATGCAAGGCAAAGCAAGGCACCATGGACACAATGGTAAGGCAAGGCAAGGTAAGCCAAGGCTAGGCAAATCAAGACAAGGCAAAGCACTGTAAGTATTATGATGATACAAGGCTAGGCAAAGAAAGCTAAGGTGCGATAGGCAAAATTGTAAGGCAAAGTAAAAAGATGCAAGGCACCATGGATATCATATTAAGGCAAGGCAAGGCACCATGGGCACCATGGTAAGGCAAGGCAAGTAAATGCACCAGGGCACCATGGTAAGGCAACGCAAGGGAAGGCATGGCACCATAATCACCATGGTAAGGTAAGGCATGGCAAGTTGCCATGGGAATCTTTGTAAGGCAAGTCATGGCTAGGCAATGCAAGCAAGGCAAGTAACCATGGGCACCATGGAAGGCAAGGAAAGGCACCATGGGAACCATGGTAAGGCAAGTAATGCAAAGAGAGGCAAGTCACATGTGCACCATTTTAAGGAACTACAAGTCAAAGCACCATGGAAAACATGATAACAAAAGGCAAGGCACCATGGGCAACATGGTAAAAAAAAGATAAGGCAAGGCAAGGCACCATGGTCACCATGGTAAGGCACATCAAGGCATGGTAAGGCAACATGGGCACATGGCAAGGCAACATGGGCACATGGTAACAAAAGGCAATGCAAGGCAGGACACCGTGGGCAACATGGTAAGGCAAGGAAGGCAAGGCAAAGAAAAGCTCCATGAGCACCATGGTAAAGAAAAAGAAAAGCAACTAAAGGCAAGTCACCATAGGCACCATTATAAGGCATGGTAATGTGTGGAAAGACACCATGGCACCATTGTAATGCAAGGCAATGCAACATTGGCACCATGGTAAGGCAATGCAAGGCAAGGCACCATGGACATGATCATAAGGCAAGGCAAGGTGAGCCAAGGCAAGGCAAGGCAAGCCAAGGCAAGACAAGGCAAGGCAAGACAAAGCACCATAAGTAAGGTGAGGCAAGGCTAGGCAAAGGAAGAGAAGGTACGATGGGAAACATGGTAAGGCAAACCAAAATAAAGGAAGACACCATGGACATTATTGTAAGGCAAGGCAAGTAAAGGCTCCATGGGCACCATGGTAAGGCAAGGAAAGGAAAGGCACCATGGGCACCTTGATAAGGCATGGCAAGGGAAAGCAAGGCACCATGGTCACCATGGTAAGGCAAGCAAGGCACAACGGTAATCATAGCAAGGCAAGGCAAGTCACCTTGGGCATGATGGTTAGGCAAGATAAGGCAAGGCAAGGTACCATGGGTACCATGCCTTATCATGCCTTAACATGGTGCCCATGGTGACTTATCATGCCTTGCATTGGTTTACCATTGTTCCCATGTTTCCTTGCTTTGCCATGCCTTACCATGATGCCCATGGTGCCTTATCTTGCCTTGCCTTGCATTATAATGGTGTCCATGATGCCTTCTTTGCCCTGCCTTGCCTTACCATGGTGTCCATGATGCCTTGTCTTGCCTTGCCTTGCCTTACAAGGGTGCCCATGTTGCCTTCCCCTTGCCTTGGCTTACCATGATGCCCATGATGTCTTTTCTTGCCTTCCCTTACCATGATACACATGATGCCTTGTCTTGCATTGCCTTGTTTTACCACGGTGCCCATGGTGCCTTATTTTGCTTTGTCTTGCCATACTATGGTGCCCATGGTGCCTTTTCTTGCTTGTTTTGCCCTGCCATTGTGCCCATGGTGCCATGCCTTGCCTTACCACGGTACCTATGGTGCCTTGCTTACCTTGGCCTTGTTTTACCATGGGGTCCATAGTGTCTTACCTTGCCTTGACTTGCATTAACATGGTGGCCAAGATCCCTTGCCTTGCATTGCCTTACCATAGTGCCCATGGTGCCTTGCATTTCCTTCTCTTACCTTGGTGCCCATCATGGCTAGCTTTGCCTTGCCTAGCCATACCATGGTGCTTATGGTACCTTGCCTAAGCTTGTCCTGCCTTACCATGGTGCACATGGTGCCTTGCCTTATCTTGAATTGTCTTTTCTTGCCTTACTATGGTGCCCATAATGCCTTGCCTTCTGTTGCCTTCCCTGTTTTTATAATGGTGCCCATGATGCATGAACTTGTCTTGCCTTTACGTGCCTTCCATAACCATGATGCCCATGGTGCCTCACTATACCTTGCCTTGACTTACCATGGTGCCCATGGTGCCTTGCCTTGCCTTGCCTTCCCTTACCAGGGGTGCCCATGGTGCCTTGCTTGGCTGTACTTTGCCTTGCCATAGTGGTTCACATTTTTCCTTGCTTTGCCTTGCCTTACCATGGTGCCTTGCCTTGCCTTGCCTTGCCTTGCTTTGCCTTGCCTTGCCTTGTCTTGCCTAAACATAGTCTCAACGTGCCTTGCCTTACCATGGTGCCCATGATGCCTTCCTTTGCCTAGCATTGCCTTAACATGGTGCCCATTGTGCTTTGCATTGCCTTGCCTTACCTTGCCTTGCCTTACCATGGTGTCCATGGTGCATTGCCTTGCCCTTCCATTCCTTGCCTTATGATGGTGCCAATCATGTCTTGCCTTGCTGGGTTTGCCTTGTATTACCATAATGCCCATGTTGCCTTGCTTTGCATTACCATGGTGCCCATTGCGCCCTGTTTTGCCTTGCCTTGCCTTGCTGTACCATGTTTCCCATGGTGCCTTGCCTTGCCTAGCCTTGCCTTACCATTCTGCTCGTGGGGCCTTACCATGCCTTACCATGAAACCTATGATGCCTTGCCTTCCCTTACCTTACCATGCTGTGCATGGTGCCTTGCCTTACCTTACTTCCCTTAACAATGTGTCCATGATGCTTTTGGCTTCCCTTGACTTATCATGGTGTCCATGGTTCCTTGCCTTGCCTTCCCTTACCACTGTGCCCATGATGTCTTGACTTGCCTACCTAACCATGGTGCCTATGGTGCCTTGCCATGCCTTTCCTTCCCTTGCCTTACCATGGTGTCCATGGTGCCTTGCCTAGCCTTGTCTTGCCTTTCCATGGTGTCCAAAGTACCTAAAATTGCCTTGCCTTGTATTCCCATGTTGCCTCGCCTTGCCTTGTTTCCTGTTAGTATGATGACCATGATGACTTGTATTGCCTTGCATTGACTTACCTCGTTTTCCAAGGTGACTTGCCTTGCCTTCCCTTGGGTACCATTGTGCCTGTGGTGACTTACCTTGCCTTGTCTTGCTTTATCATGGTGCCCACTGTGACTTACGATGTCTTCCTTTGCCTTACCATGGTGTTAATGTTGCCTTGCCTTGCCTTACCACTGTGCCCATGGTGCCTTGCATTCCCTTGCCTTGCCTTGCTATGGTGCCCATGGTGACTTGTCTTGCCTTGACTTGCCTTACCTTGTGTTGCACATGGTGCCTTGCCTTGCCTTACGATTGTGCCCATGGTGACTTGCCATGCCTTACCTTACTATGGTGCCCATGGTGCCTTAACTTGCTTGACTTGCCTTACCATGGTGCCCATGGTGCCTTTCCGTTCCTTTCCTTGCTTTACCATAGGGCCCATGGTGCCTTGTTCTGCCTTACCTTACTTGCTTGGCCTTACCAGTGACATGCCTTGCCTTGCCTTAACATGGTGCCCATGTTGCCTTGTACTGCCTTGCCTTAGTTACCATGGTGCCCATGGTGCCTTGCTTTACCTTACATTGCCTTACAATGGTGTCCATGGCTCCATGCCTTGCCTTGCCTTGCCTTACCATGGTGCCCATGGTGTCTCTTTTGGCTTTGCCTTTTTTTGCCTTACCATGGTGCCAATCAATCAGTGCCTTGCCTTGCCATGGTGCCCATTGTATAGTACCTTGCCTCTCCATGTCTTGCTTTGCCTTGCCTTACCATGGTGCTCATGGTGCCTTGTCTTACCTTTCCTGTTTTTACCATGGTGCTTATGGTGCCTTGCCTTGCCTTGCCTTGCTATACCTTGGTGCCCATGTTGCCTTGCCTTTCCTTGTCTTGCCTTGCCTTGCCTTGTGTTATGATGGTGCCCATGGTGACTAGCCTTGCCTTGCCTTGCTTTACATTACCTTGGTTTTCATGGTTTCTTGTCTTACTTTGCCTTGCTTGGATTATCAAGGTGCCAATGGTACTTTGCTTGCCTTACCATGGTGCCCATGGTGCCTTGCAATGCCATGACTTACCTTGACTTACTTTGGTTTCCATGTCTAACTTGCCTTGCCTTACCATGGTGCTGATGGTGCTTTTCTTTCCTTGCCTTTCCCTGCCTTACCGTGGTGCCTGTCGTCCTTGTCTTTCCTTTCCTTACCATGGTGCCCATGGTAACTTGCCTTGCCTAGTTTTCCTTACCATACCATGCTGCACATGGTGCCTTGCCTTGCCATGCCTTGCTTTACCATCGTGCCCATGGTGACTTTCCCTGCTTGCCTTATTTTTGCCTTGCCTTATTATGGTGCCCATTGGTGCCTTGCATTCCTTGCCCTTTCCTTACCCTTGTGCCCATTGTGCTTTACTTTGCCTTATCATGGTGCCCATAGAGCCTTGCCTTGCCTTACCATGGTGCCCATGGTGACTTGTCTTGCCTAGCCTTGCCTAAGAATGGTGCCCATGGTGCCTTGTCCTCCCTTGCCTTTCCTTGCATTACCATGGTGCCCAGTGTATCATTCCTATCCTTCCCTTACCGTGGTGCCCATGGTGTTTTGCCTTACCTTGCCTTGTATTACTATGGTACCAGTGATGCTTTGCCATCCCTTGCCTTACTTTACCATAATGGCCATGATGCCCAGCCTTTCCTTGCCTTACCCTGCCTAAACATCATGCCCATGGTGCCTTGCCTTTCCTTATTTGCCTTGCCATACCATGGTGCCCATAGTTCCCTGCCTTGCCTTACAATCATGCCCATGGTTCCTTTCATTGCTTGCCTTACCTTCTCATGGTGACCATGGTTCCCTGCCTTGCCTTACAATCATGCCCATGGTTCCTTTCATTGCTTGCCTTACCTTCTCATGGTGACTATATTGCCCATGATGCATTGCCCTGCCTTGCCTTGCCTTATCATTTTATCCATGGTGCTTTGTCTTGCTTTGCCTTGACTTGCTCAGCTATGGTGCCCAAGGTTGCTTGCCTTACCTTGCCTTGCATTACCATGGTTCCCATGATGCCCTGACCTTCCATGCCTTGTATAATCATGGTGCACATGATGTCTTGCATTGCCTTGACTTGTCATGGTGACTATGGTGCCTTGCCTTGCCTTCTTTGCCTTGTCTAACCATGGTGCTCATAGTGCCTTGCCTGGCCATGCGTTGCCTTACCATGGTGCCCATGGTGCCTTGTGTTGACTGCCTCAGTTTGCTTTACCATGGTGCTCATAATGCCTTCCCTTGCCTTACCTTGGTGTTCATGATTCCTTGCCTTCCGTTGCCTTCCCTTGCCTAACCATGGTGCCCATGGTGCCTTCCCTTGTCTTGCCTTACCTTACCATGGTGCACAAGGGGCCTTACCTTGCCTTGTCTAATCATGTTGCTCACAGTGCCTTGCCTTGCCATTCCTTGACTTAGTATGGTGCCCATGGTGCCAGGTATTGCTTTGCCTTGCCTTACTATAGTGCCCATGGTGCCTTGCCTTGCCTTGCCATGGTGCCCAAAGTTCCTTGCCTTGCCTTGCCTTATCCTGGTGTCCATGATGCCTTGCTTTGCCTTGCCTAGTATTACCATTATACCCATGTTGCCATCACTTGCCTTGCCATACCGTGGTGCTCATGGTGCCTTCCCTTTGCTTACCTTGCCATGGTGATCATGGTGCCATGTCTTTTATTCCTTTGCCTTGTCTTGCTCTTCCACGGAGCATTACCTTTCCTTGCCTTGTTTTACCATGGTGACCATGGTGCTTTGCTTTGCCTTATTTTGCCTTGCCTTACCATGGTGATTATGGTGCCTAGGCTTGCCTTGCCTTGCCATACTATGATGCCTATGGTGCCTTGACTTGACTTGCCTTGCCTTACTATCATGCCCATGGTGCTTTTCAATGCCTTGCTTTGCCTTGCCTTACCATGGTGCACATGGAGTCTTCCCTTGCCATGCCTTGCCTTAACTAACCGTGGTGGACATGGTGCCTTGCCTTGTCTTGCCTTATCATGGTGCCCATTGTGCCTTGTCTTGCCTTGTCTTTCCTGGAAGAACCATGGTGGCCATCATGCCTTGTCAAGCCTCGCCTTCCCTTGCCTTGCCTTACCATGGTGCCCGTGCTGCCTTGCCTTGCTTTGCCTTGCTCTGCCTTGTCTTACCATTGAGCAAAAGCTGGCCATAGTACCTTGCCTTGCTTTGCTTTGCCTTGCATTAAAATGGTGCCCCTGGTGCCTTGCCTTGCTGTGCCTTGCATGATCATATTGCCAATGGTGCCTTGACTTGCGTTGCATTTCCTTACCATTATGCCCATGGTCCCTAGCAATGTCTTGCCTTAACATGGTACCTTGCCATGGCATGCTTTGCCTTACCATTGTGCCCGTGGTGCCTTGCCTTGCCTTTAACATGTTGCCTATATTGCCTCGACTTTCCATGCCTTGCCTTGCCATTATGTTGATGGTGCATAGCCTTGCCTTGCCTTACCATTGTGCCATTGGTGCTTTGCTTTTCCTTGCATTATCATGGTGCCCATGGTGCCTTGCCTTGGCTTCCCTTGCCTTACCATTGTGCCCATGGTGCTTTGCCTTGCCTTGCCTTACCATGGTGCCCATGGTGACTTGCCTTGTCTTGCCTTGTCTTGCCTTGCCTTATCATTATGCCAATTGTGCCTTGCCTTGCCTTTCCATACCATTGTGCCCATGTTGCCTTGCCTTCCTTTTCTTGCCTTACCATGCTGCCCATGATGTCTTGCCTTGCCTTACCTTTTCAATGCCTTACCTTATCATGGTACCCATGATGCCCTGCCTTGACTTGCCTAGCATTGCCTTTCTTTCTTGCCTTACCTTACCATTGTGCCCAGGGTGTCTTACACTTCTTTCCTTAATTACCATGGTTCCCAATGTGCCTTGCCTTGCTGTTTCTTATCTTGCCTTATCATGGTTTCCATGGTGCCTTGCCTTGACTTGCATTTCCTTGCCTTGCCTTGCCTTACCATGGTGACCGAGGTGACTTGAATTTTCTTGTCTTGCCTTGCCTAGCCTTGCCTTGCCTTGCCTTGCAATGGTGTAGTGTCATTGGTGTCTAATTTTTCCTTGCCTGGCCTTACCATGGTGCAAATCCTGTCTTGCCTTGTCTTGCCATACAATGTGCCCATGATGCCTTGTCTTGCCTTACTATACCTTGCCTTAAGATGGTGCTTATGTTACCTTGCCTTCCCTTGCCTTGCCTTAGCATGGTGCCCATGGTGCCTTGTCTTGACTTGCCTTGCATTGCCTTACGATAATGTCCATGATTCCTCGCCTGGACTTGCATTACCATGGTGTCCATGGTGCCTTGCCTTGCCTTGTCTTACAATTTGGCACATGCTGACTTACCTTGCATTACCTTGGTGCCCATGGTGCCTAGCATGGCCTTGCCTTACCTTACCATTGTGCCTTGCTTTGCCTTTCCTTATCAGGTTGCACATGGTGTCCTGCCATTTCTCTCTTTACCTTGTCTTGTCCTAGGTTGGTGCCCATGTTGCCTTGCCTTGCCTTAATATGTTGCCCATGACTTGGTTTGCCTTAACTTGGTTTACTGTGGTGCCCATGGTGGCTTTCCTTGCCTTGCCTTAGCATGGTGCACGTGTTGCCTTGCCTTTCCTTGCATTACGATGGTGCTGACGGTTCCTGGCCTTACCTTCCCTGGTGCCCATGGTTCCTTGACTTGCTTGTCTTGCCTTAATCTAACATGGTCTCCATGGTGTCTTGACTTACCATGGTGCCCATGGTTCCTGGTCTTGCCTTACCTTGCCTTGCCTTACTCTTTTGGTCGTGGTGCCTTGCCTTGCCTTCCTTTACCAGGGTGCCCATGGTTTCTTGCCTTGTCTTGCATTGCCATACTTTGGTGCCCATGGTGCCTTGCCTTGCCTTCCCATGTTGCCCAAGGTAACTTGCCTTCCCTTACCATGGTGCCGAAGGTGCTTTGCTTTGCTTTACCATGGTGCCCTTTGTGACTTGCCTTGCCTTACCTTGGTGCCTATGGTGACTTGCCTTGTCTTACCATGTTGCCTATGGTGCCTTGCCTTTCCTTACCGTTGTGCCCATGGTGCCTTGCTTGACTTGCCTTGCCTTGCATTACCATGGTGTCCATTGTGTCTTGCCTTCACTTGAATAACTATGGTCCCCTTGGTGCATTGCCTTACCATTTAGCCCATGCTGGCTTGCCTTACCATTGTGCCCATTGTGCCTTGCCTGGCCTTGCCTTTCCTTACCATGTTGCCTTGACTTTCCTTTCCTTACCATGGTGCATATGGTGTCCTGCGATTCACTTCCTTGTCTTTCGTGCCCTAAGATGGTGCCCATGGTGCCTTTCCTTGCCTTACCTTATTATGTTGCCCATAATATCTTGACTTGCCTTGCTGTGGTTTACAGTGGTACCCATGGTGCCTTTCTTGCCTTGCCTTGCCTTGCCTTAGCATGGAGCCCTTGCTACCTTGCCTTGCATTGCCTTACCATGGTACCCATCATGCCTGGCCTTGCCTTGCCTTACAATTTTGGCCGTGGGGCCTTGTCTTGCCTTCCCTTACCATGGTGCCCATGGTACCTTGCTTTGCCTTATCTTAACATGGTTCCCATGATTCCTTGCCTTGCCTTGCCTTGTTTTGCCTTACTATGGTGCCCACAGTTTCTTGCCTTGCCTTACCTTGTCTTTCCATGTTGCCCATTGTGTCCTGCCTTGCCTTGACTTGCCTTAACATGGTGTCCATTTTGCCTTTCCTTGCCTTGCCTTACTATGGTGCCCATGGTGCCATTCTGTGTTTAACCTTGCCTTACCATGGTGGCCATGGTCCCTTGCCTTGCCTTACTATGCTGCCTCAGATTCTTTGCCTTTCCTTGCTTAGCCTTACCAAGGAGCCCATGGTGCCTTGCCTTGCTTTGACTTGCCTTCCCTTGCCTTAAGGGACCATGGTGCCCATGGTGTCTTGCAGTGCCTTGCTTTGCTTACCAGGATGCCCATAGTGCCTTGCCTTTCCTTGGCTCACCATGGTGACCATGGTGTCTTGCCTTGCCTTACGTTGCCCTGCCTTACCTTACCATAGTGCCCATGGTGCTTTGCCTTGCCTTGCCTTGACTTTTCTTGCCTTCCCTTGCCTTACCATGGGGCCCATGGTGTCCATGTTGCCTTGCACAACCTTTCCTTGCTTACCAGTGTGCCCATGGTGTCTTGCCATTCCTTACCTTACCTTGCCATGCCTTACCATGGTACACATGGTGACTTGCCTTGCCTTACTCTGGTGGCCATGGTGCCTTGCCTTGCCTTTACTTGCCTTCTGTTGCCTTAACATGGCTCCCATGGTGCCTTACACTGCCTTGCCTTGCTTACCATGGTGCCCATGGTGCCTTCCTTTGCCCTCCCCTGGTGCCCATGGTGTCTTTCCTTGCCTTGCTTTGCCTTGCCTTCCCTTACCATAGTGCACATAGTGACTTGTCTTGACTTCCTATGTTGCCCATGTTGCCTCGCTATGGCTTGCCTTTCCCTACCATGATGTTCATGATGCCTTACTATGGTGTCCATGGTGCTTTTTGTTCCCTTGCTTTGCCTTGCATTACCATAGTGCCCATGGTTACTTTCCTTGCCTTCCATTACCATGGTGCCCAAGATATCTTTTTTGCATTACCTTTCCTTGCCTTACCATGGTGCCCATCATGCCGTGTCTTGCATTGCCTTACCATGGTGCCCATAGTTCCATGCCTTGCCTTGCCTGGCCTTGCCTTGCTTTGCCTTGCCTTACCATGGTGGCCATGGTGCCTTACCTTGCCTTGCCTTGCCCTACCTGAGTGTCCATTGTTCCATGCCTTGCCATGCCTTGACTTACCATGATGCCCATGGTGCCTTGCCATGTCTTACCATGGTGCCAATGGTGTCTTGCATTGCCTTGCCTTATCATGGTGCCCATGGTACCTTGCCTTGCCTTACCATGGTGTCCATGATGCCTTGCCTTCACTTGCCAAACCATATGCCCATGGTGACTTGCATTACCTTGCATTCCCTTGTTTTACCTTGGTGTCCCTGTTGCTTTGCTGTTATTTGCCTTGCCTTACCAATGTGCCCATAATGTCTAGGCTTGCATTGCCTTGCCTTACAATGGTGCCCATGCTGCCTAGCCTTGCTTTCTTTTGCCTTACCATGGTGCGCATGATTCATTTCCTTGCCTTGCCTTACCATGATGTCCATGGCGCTTTGCCTTGGTTTGCTTTGCTTTGCCTTACCATGCTGATTATGGTGTTTTGCCTTGCCTTGCCATGCTTACCATGGTGGCCATGGTGTCTTGACTTGCCTTTCCATGCCTTGCCTTATCATGGTGCCCATGGTGGCTTGCCTTGCCTTGCTTTGCCTTGTTTTACCTTGGTGCACATGGTGGTTGCCTTACCATGATGTACATGGTACCTTTTTCTTGCTTTGCCTTGTCTTGCTGTACCATGGTGTCCATGGTGCCTTTCCTTTCCTTATCATGTGCCCATGATGCCATGCCATGCCTTGCCTTACCATGATGCCCATGGTGGCTTTCCTTGCCTTGCCTTATTCTGGTATGCATAGTCCCTATGCCTGTCTTGCCTTGGCTTCCCATGGAGCCCATAGTCCCTGCTTTGCCTTGCCCTCTGTTACGATGGTGCTCATACTGCATTGCCTTGTATTGCCATGCCTTACGATGTTGCCCATTGTGCCTTGCCTTGGCTAACAATGCTGATGATGCCTTACATTGCCTTCCCTTGCCTTACCATGGTTTCTATGATACTTTGCCTTGCCTTACCTTACTATGGTGGACTTGGTTCCTTGCTTTGCCTTACCTTGCCTTCCCATGTGACCCATTCTGCCTTGCCTTGCCTAGACTTACCATGGTGTCCATTGTTCTTTTCCTTGCCTTGCCTTACCATGACGACCATGGTGCCATTCCATGTTTAGCTTTGCCTTACCATGGTGCCCACAGTGCCTTGCCTTGCCTTGCCTTACCATGGTGCTAATGGTGTCTTACCTTGCTTTTCCTTACCATGGTTCCCATTGTCCCTTGTCTTGGCTTGTGTTGCCTCATTGTGATACCTCGGATCCTTTGCCTTTCCTTGCCTAGCTTTACCATGTGCCCATTGTGCCTTGCTTACAATAGTGCCCATTGTGCCTTGCCTTGCATTGACTTGCCTTTCCTTACTTTACCATGGTGCCCATGTAGCCTTGCACTGCCTTGCCTTGCTTACCTTGGTGCCCATGGTTCCTTGTCTTGCCTTACCATGGTGCCCATGGTGTCTTGCCTTACCTTACCATAGTACTCTTGGTGCTTTGCCTTACCTTACCATAGTACTCTTGGTGCTTTGCCTTGCCTTCCCTTGACATTCCTTGCCTTCCTTGCCTTACCATGGTGTGCATGGTGTCTTGTCTTAACTTACCTTGCCTTGCCTTATCTTCCCATAGTGCCATGGTGCTTTGCCTTGCCTTGCCTTGATATCACTTGCCTTCCCTTGCCTTACCATGGTGTCCATGGTGCCTTGCATTGCAAACCCTTACTTGCCAGGGTGTCAATGGTGTCTTTCCTTTCCTTTCCTTCCCTTGCCATCCCTTACCATGGTGCACATGGTGACTTGCCTTGCCTTGCCTTGACATGGTGCCCATTGTCTCTTGTCTTGTCTTGACTTGCCTTCCCTTGTCTTGTCTTGACTTGCCTTCCCTTGTCTTACTATGGTGCCCATGGTGTCTTGCACTGCCTTGCCTTGCTTACTATGGCACCCATGGTGCTTTGCCTTGCCTTGCCTTCCCATGGTGCCCATGGTGACTCGCCATGCCTTATGTTGCTTTGCCTTACCTTACCATATTGCCCATGGTGCTTTGCCTTGCCTTGCCTTGACATTCCTTGCCTTCCCTTGCCTTACCATGGTGACTTGCACCTTCTTCCCTTGCTTACCAGGGTGCCCGGGCTCTCTTGTCTTCCTTAATTGCCTTGTCATGCCCCATCATTATGCATATGATGCCTTGCCTTGTCCTACCATGTTGCCGATGGTGCCATGCCTTGTCTTGCCTTGCCTTGCTTTCCATGGTGCCCATGGTGCCTTGCCTTGCCTTGTCTTACCATGGTGCCCGCGACGCTTGCCTTGCTTTGCCAAACCATATGCGCATAGTGACTTGCCTTGCAATCCCTTGTTTTTCCTTGGTGCCCATATTGCTTCGTCTTTACATGCCTTGCCTTACCATGGTGCCTATAGTGCCTAGGCTTGCATTGCCCTGAATTACAATGATGTCCATGGCACATTGCCTTGGCTTGCCTTGTTTTACCTTACCATTATGCTTATGGTGTTTTGTCTTGCCTTGCGTTGCCTTAACATGGTCCCCATGGTGCATTGCCTTGCCTTTCCATGCCTTGTCTTATCATTGTGCCCATGGTGCATTTTCTTGCCTAGCTTTGCCTTGTGTTACCATGGTGCCCCTGGTGCCTTGTGTTACCATGGTGCTCATGGTACCTTGTCTTGCCTTGCCTTGTCTTGCATTACCATGATGCCCATGGTGCCTTGCCTTGTTTTTCCTTACCATTGTGCTCATGATGCTATGCCAAGCCTTGCCTTACCATGGTGCCCAAGGTGTCTTGGCTTGCCTTATGTATTCTGGTGTCCATGGTGCATAGGCCTGCCTTGCCTTGACTTCCCATGTTGCCCATGGTGCCTGCTTTGCCTTGCCCTCCGTTACTATGGTGCTTAAAGTGCCTTTCCTTTTCCTTGCCTTCTCATATTGCCCATGGTGTCTTGCCTTGACCAACAATGGTGCCCAAGGTGCCTTGTGTTGCCTTGCCTTACCATGATGCCCATAATGCCTGGCCATACCTTTCCTTGCCTTATCTTACCTTACCATGGTACCCCTGGTGCCTTGCCTTTCCCCTGCCTTGCCTTGCCATACGATGTTGTCCATGGGGCCTTGATTTAGCTAACAATGGTGCACAAGGTGCCTTGCATTACCTTTCCTTGCCTTACCATGGTGCCCATGATGCCTTGCCTTACTTTGTCTTCCTTACCATGGTACCCAAGGTGCCTTGCCTTTCCTTGTTTAGCCTTACCACGGTGCTAATGATGCCTTGCCTTGATTTACTTTGCCTTGCCCAAGCATGGTGCCCATGGTGCCTTCTCTTGCCTTGCTTTGCCTTACAAAGGTGCCCCAGGTGCTTTGCCTTTCCTTGTCTTGTCTTGACTTAATATGATGCCGACGTTGTTGTGCCTACCCTTGCCTTGCCTTACCATATTGTCCATGGTGACTTGCTGGCCTAGACTTGCCATTCCATCGTGTCCATGTTGCCTTGCCTTGCCTTACCATGGTGCCATAATGCCTTACCTTGTCTTACTATGGTGCCATAGTGCCTTGCCTGGCCTTACTTTGGTGCTCATGTGCCTCATGATCCTTGCTTTCCTTGCCTTGTCTTGCCTTACCATGATGCCCATGTTGTCTTTCCTTTCTTTGCCTTGCCTTAGCATTTTGTCCATACTGCCTTGATTGCCATTCCTTGCCTTGCCTTACCATGGTGTCCATGGTACATTGTTTTGCCTAGCTTTGCCTTGCCTGCCTCACCATGGTGTTCATTGTGCCTTTACTTGCCTTGCCTTACCATGCTGCCAATGGCGCTTGCCTTGCCTTTCTATTTTGATCACGGTGCATTGCTGTACCTTACCATGGTGCCCATTGTACACTGCCTTACCTTGCCTTGCCATACCATTGTGCCAATGGTGACTTGCCTTAACATGGTGCCCATGGTGCCGTTCCTTGCCATGCCTAACCTTACTTCACCGCTGTCCATGGTGGTTAACTTTGCTTTATCATGGTGCCCATGGTGACTTGATAAAATTTACCATGGTGCCTATGGTGCTTGCCTTGCCTTCATATGGTGCCCATGGTTCCTTGCCCTGCCTTGCCTTAAAATTGTGCCCATGGTGTCTTGCCTTGCCAAGCCTTGTGTTACCACGTTGACTATGATACATTGCCTTGCTTTTCTTTACTATGGTGCCCATGGTGCCCTTCCTTTCCTTTCCTTGCCTTGTCTTACCCTACTATGGTGTCAATAGTGCCTTTCCTTTCCTTGCCTTGCATTACCATCATGCCTAGAATGTCTTCCCTTGCCTTGACTTGTTTTACATTGAGGCCCAAGTTGCCGTCCTGGCCTCGCCTTGGCTTGCCTTACCATAGTTCCTGTGCTGCCTTGTTTTGCCTTGCCCTAAGATGTTGCCCACGGTGCCATGCCTTGCCTTGCCTTGCTTTCCATGGTATACATAATGCCTTGCCTTTCCTTGCCTTGTCTTACCATGGTGCCCATGGTGCCTTGCCTTGATTTTCTTTGCCATACCATGGTGCCCATGTTGCCTTGCCTTGCTTTTTCTTACCATGGTGCCCATGATGCCTTGAGTTGCCTTACCTTGCCATGAGGCCCATGGTGCCATACCTTTCCTTGCTTTGCCATGGTGCCCATGGCACGTAGCCTTGCCTTGCCTTGCCTTACCATGGTGACCATGTGCCTTGCCTTGCCTCACCATTTGCGCCCATGGTGCCTTTCCTTGCCTTGCCTTATCATGGTGCCCATGGTGCCTTTCATTTCTTTACCTTACTATAGTTCCAATGGGCCTTGCCTTGCCTTGCTTTGCTTTACCATGGTGCCCATTGTGCCTTGCCTTATCTTGCCTTACCATGATGCCCTTGGCTCCTTGCCATTCCTTGTGTTACCATGCCTTGTTGCCTTTCCATGCCCTGCTTTGACTTGCCTTTTCATAGTGCACAAAGTGCCCTGCGTTGTCTTGCCTTACCATGGTGCCCATGTTGTTTTGCCTTACCTTGCCTTGCCTGGCCTTATCATAGGGCCTATGGAGATATGCCTTGCCTTCCGTTATTATGGTGAACATTTTGCCTTTCCTTGCCTTGCCTTGCCATACCATGCTGCCCATGGTGCCTTGCTTTGCCTTACCTTACCATAGTGACTATGGTGCCTTGCTTTACCTTGCCTTGCCTTACCATGTTGCCCTTGGTGCCTTTCGTTGCCTTGCCTTGCATGATCATATTGCCCGTGATATTTGCCTTGCATTGCCTTGCCTCACCACAGTGACATTGGTGCCTTGCCTTGCCTTGTCTTGCCTTACCATATTGCCCAAGTTACTTTGAATTGCCTTGCCTTCCATTGCCTTGCCATGGTGCCCATGGTGCCCATGGTGACTTGCCTTTCACTGCCTTGCCTTATCATCATGTGCATGCTGCTTTGCCTTGATTTGACTTGCCTTACCATGGTGGCCATGGTGACTTGCCTTGCCTTGCCTTACCATGGTGCCCATGGTGCCTTGCCTTCCATTGCCTTGCCTTGCCTTGCCATTCCATGATGCCTATGGTGCCTTGCCTTGCCTTGTCTTGCCTTACCATGGTGTCCAAGTTGCTTTGACTTGGCTTGCCTTCCCTTGCCTTACCATGTTGCCCATGGTGTCTTGCCTTGCCTTACCATGGTTCCCATGGTGCCTTGCCTTGTTTTGCTTTGCCTTACCATGGTGCCCATGGTGCCTTGCCTTACCATAATGTTCATGGTGCCTTGCCTTGATTTGACTTGCCTTACCATGGAGCACATGGTTCCTTGCCTGCCTTACCATTTTGCACATGGTGGATTGTCTTGCCTTGCCTTACAATGGTGACTGTGGTGCCTTGCATTACTGTGCCTTGCCTTGCCATGTTGCCCATGGTTCCTTTCCTTGCCTTGCTTTGCAAAACCATGTTCCTCGTGGTATTTCTCTTGCCTTGCCTAACCTTGCCATGGTGAAACTGGTGCCTTGCCATGACTTGAATTGCCTCACTATGGTGTCCATGCTGCCTTGCCTTCCATTGCCTTGTCTTGCCTGGCCATTCCTTGATGCCTATGGTGCCTGCCTTGTATTGTCTTGCCTTACAATGGTGCACATGTTGCTTTAACTTGTCTTGCCTTCCCTTGTCTTGCCATGGTGCCCATGGTGCCTTGTCCTGCCTTGCCTTACCATGGTGCCCATGGTGTCTAGTGTTGCCTTACCACCATGTCCATGGTGCCTTGCCTTGATTTGACTTGTTTTACCATGGTGGCCATGGTGCCTTGCCTTGCCTTACTATGTTGCCCATAGTGCCCATGTTGCCTTTCCTTGCCTTGCCTTACCATGGTGCCCATGGTGCCTTCCCTTGCCTTACTCTATCTTCTGTGTCTTCCTTGTCTTGCCTTACCATGGTGACCATGGTGCCTTCCCTTGGCTTGCCTTATCATGCATCACATGGTGCCTTGCTTTCCCTTGCCCTGCCTTACATTGCTGTGCCTTGCCTTAACTTGCCTTGTCTTGCCATAATGCCCATGGTGTCTTCCATTGCCTTCCTTGCCTAACCACGTTGCCCATGGTACCTTGCCTTGCCTTACCATTTTGCCCATGGTAACCTGCCTGACCTTTGCCTTGCCTTGACTTACCGTAGTGCCCAAGGTACCTTGCATTTCTTTGCATTGCCTTTCACTGACATAATAAGGTCCACATGGTGCTTTTCCTTTCCTTTTCTTGTCTTACCATGGTGCCCATATTGCCTTGCCTTGGATTGTCTTCATTTCCTTGCCTTAATATAGTGCCCTTGGTGCTTTGCCTTTCCTTGCCTTGCTTTGCCTTACCATGGGTCCCATGGTGCTTTGCCTTGTCTTGCCTTACTATGTTTCTCATGGTTCCTTGTCTTGCCTTGGCTTACCATGGTGCCCATGGTGCCTTGCCTTGCCTTAGTTTACCATTGTGCCCATGGTGCCCTGCCTTGAATTTCCTTGCCTTGCGTTACCATGGGGCCCACGTTGCCATGCTTTCCTTGTCTTGCCTTTCTTTACCATGGTGCCCATGATGCCTATCCTTGCCTTTCCATACCACTGTACCCATGGTGCCATGACTTGCTTTGTCTTTCCTTACCATGGTGCAATGCCTTGACTTACCATGGTGCCCATGTTATCTTGCCTTGCCTTGCATTGCCTTACCATGGTGTCCCTGGTGCCTTGCCTTCCATTGCCATGCCTTATATTATGCCCATGTTGCCTTACCTTGGCTTGCATTGACTTGCCTTACCATAATACCCATGGTTCCTTGCCTTGCATTGACTTACCATCGTGTCCATGGTGTCTAGACTTGCCTTGCCTTGCTTTGTTTTACAATGATTCCCATGGTGCCTTTCCTTGCCTTTCCATGCCTTGACTTAACATGGTGCCCATGCAGGCTTGCCTTGCCTTAACTTACCATGGTGCACATGTTGCTTACCCTTGCCTTGCCTTACCTTATCATGGTGTACATGGTGTCTTGCCTTGCCTTTCATAGCCTTGCCTTGCCTTACCATGGTGCCCAAGGTGCCTTGCCTTGTCTTTCCTTGCTGTACCCTGGTGCCCATGGTGCCCTGACTTACCTTGCCTTGACATCCCTTGCCTTACAATGGTGACCATGGTGCCTTTACTTGCCTTGCCTTTCATTGCCATGGTGAACATGGTGCCATGCCTTGCCTTGTCTTGCCATACCCTGGTGCCCATGGTGCCCTGACTTGCCTTGTCTTAACATCCTTTGCCTTACAATAGCGACCATGGTGGCTTTGTCTGTCTTGCCCTGCTTTTCATTACCGCGGTTAACATGGTGCCATTTCACACCTTACCTTGCCTTACCATGGTACCCAAGGTGCCTTGCCTTAATTTGCCTTGCCTTACCATGGTGCCCATCATGCCTTGTTTTGCCTTTTCTTGCCCTGTCATTGTGCCCATAGTGCCTTTCATTGCCATGCATTCCCTTATGTTACTATAGTGACAATGGTGTTTTCCCATGCCTTGCATTGCCTTGCCTTAATATGGTGCTCATTTTGCCTTGCCTTGGCTTGCCTAACCATGGTGCCCATGGTTCCTTGACTTACCTTGCTTGGCTTTGTCTTATCATGGTACTCATGGTGCCCTCCCTTGCCTTGCCTTGCAACGCCTTGTCTTACCAAGGTGCCCTTGTTGTCTTTCCATGCCTTGCCTTGCCTTATCTTGATGCCACTATTGCCTTGTCTTGCCTTCCCTTATCTTGCCTTGCCTTACAATGGTGTCCATGGTGGCTTGCCTTTACAGCATATGCCTACTTTCCTTCTGGAATGTCCAAATCTAGCTTCTGTAAGTAATGTGTTTCTAACCTGCTGAATCAAAACATAGATTCTACTTTCTTAGTTGAGAGAAAACACACCACAGCAGTTTCACAGATAAGTTTCCTCTGTGTTTTACAGGCAGTCTTACTGCTATTTCGTATAATACGGATTTTGCTAGAAATGTCAGTTTTGAGATTCTCCACAGAAAGCGTTCTCAAACTGCTGCATACACACATCACTGCAACTCTCTAAGTTGATGGCACACATTGTCAAGCACTCACCTATATACCTTCCTTTTAGTTTTTAAGGTGAGATACTTTAAATTACAGAATATGTACACTTTCCTTCTGGAATGTACAAATCTTGCTTCTGTAAGAAATGTGTTTCTAACCTGCTGCATCGAAACTTAGATTCAACTCTCTTACCTGAACGAACACACAACATAGCAGTTTCACAGAAACGTTTCCTCTGTGTTTTACAGGCAGTCTTATTGCTATTTTGTATAGCACGGATTTTGCTGGAAACGTCAGTTTTGAGATTCTCCACAGAAAGTGTTCTCAAACTTGCATACACACATCAGATTAACTCTCCAAGTTGAAGGCACACATTGTCAAGCATTCTCCCAGATAGCTTCCTTTTAGTTTTTAAGGTGAGATATTTTGCATTACAGCATATGCCCACTTTCTTTCTGGAATGTAAATATCTAGCTTCTGTAAGAAATGGGTTTCTAACCTGCTGAATCAAAACATATATTCAACTCTCTTAGTTGAACGAACAGACGCCAGAGCAGTTTCTAAGATACGTTTCTTCTGTGTTTTAAAGGCAGTGTTACTGCTATTTCATAGAACATGGGATTTTGCTAAAAACGTCACTTTTGAGGTTCTCCACAGAAAGCATTCCCAACTGAAGCATACACACATCAGTGTAATTATCTAAGTTGAATGTGCACATTGTCAAGCATTCTCCCTGATAGTTTCCTTTAGTTTTTAAGGTGAGATATTTCCCATTACAGTATATGCCCACTTTCCTTCTGGAATGTCCAAATCTAGCTTCTATAAGAAATGTATTTCTAACCTACTGAATCGAAACACAGATTCAACTCTCTTAGTTGAATGAACACACACCATAAGAGTTTTGGTGAAACGATCCCTCTGTGTTTTATAGGCAGTCTTACTGCTATTTCGTATAACACGGGATTTTGCTGGAAACATCAGTTTTGAGATTCTCCACAGAAAGCGTTCTCAAACTGCTGCATACACATATCACTGTAACACACGAAGTTGAATGCACATTGTCAAGCATTCTCCCAGATAGCTTCCTTTTAGTTTTTAAGGTGAGATATTTTCCTTTACAGCATATGCCCACTTTCCTTCTGGAATGTTGAAATCTAGCTTCCGTAGGAAATGTATTTGTAACCTGTTGAATCGAACCATAGATTCAACATTCTTAGTTTAACGTACACACACCATAGCAGTTTCACAGATACGTTTCTTCTGTGTTTTACAGGCAGTCTTACTGCTATTTCGTATAATACGGATTTTGCTGGAAAGGTCAGTTTTGATATTCTCCACAGAAAGTGTTCTCAAACTGCTGCATACACACATCAGTGTAACTCTCTCTGTTGAAAGCACATATTGTCAAGCATTCTCAACGATAACTTCCTTTTAGTTTTTAAGGTGAGATATTTCCCATTACAGCATATGCCCACTTTCTTTCTGGAATGTCCAAATCTAGCTTCTCTAAGAAATGTGTTTCTAACCTGTTGAATCGAAACATAGATTAAACTCTCTTAGTTCAATGAACACACACCATAACAGTTTCACAGATACACATTTCTTCTGTGTTTTTCAGGCAGTCTTACTGCCATTTCATATAACACGAGATTTTGCTGGAAATGTCAGTTTTGAGATTCTCCACAGAAAGCGTTCTCAAACTGCTGCATACACACATCATTGTAACTCTCTAAGTTGAATGCACACATTGTCAAGCATTCTCCTAGATATCTTCCTTTTAGTTTTTAAGGTGGGATATTTCCCTTTACAGCGTATGTCCACTTTCCTCCTAGAATGTCGAAATCTAGCTTTTGTAAGAAATGTGTTTCTGAGACAGATCCAAGATGGCCAATTAGCAGCAGCTCAGGAATGTAGCTTCCAGCGAAAGTGCAGAGAGTGAGTGGACGCTACACTTCGTGACGAATTTTTATTACCCACGCAGCAGATTCCCTGCGGAGGAGCCCCATGGGTCTCCAGCGTGACTCTTTTGGCTGGTGAGGCGGTTTTGCTGGAGCCCTGGCACAGCGGTTCTCAGTGTGGAGTGTGCAGGGCTCGGTGCCCTTTTTGTTGGTGTTTGGAACTCCAGGAAGTCTGAGTCGCCCATTCAGCTGATTGAAGATGTTACTGAAGTGGGGAACCAGACCAGGAGATTCCCGGGCAGAAAAGCACCACAAATCTCAATGCCGCTGTTTCAGCCGGCACAGTGGGTCACCACAGGGGAAATTACATAGATTCTCGTGCCTTCTTTAGCAGGTGACTGGAACACCTGGAGAGAATGAACCATTCAAAAAAAAAAAAGAAGAAGAAGAAGAGGCTCTGAGACAGGGAGCCAGATGACCGGATTCGGCTTGTCCCACCCCCCACAAAAAACAGCAATTGGAAATGCTGTGGATTGAGACTTTCACAGCAAGCACAGCTGCTCCTGGGAAGGTCTAGCTCTGTGGGGGAGGGGCGTCTGCCAAGGAAAACTAAGAAATAGAAAAAACTTCTTTACCAAGAAGCTAGACGTCCACTCAGAGACCTAATCTGGAAGTCAGCAATTACATAGACAACAGGTGGATAAATCCTCAAAGATGGGAAGAAACCAGCACAAAAAGCTGGAAACACCTGAAATCAGAATGCCTCTGCTGCTACAGAGGATCATAGTCCCTCAACAGCAAGGGAACAAGGCCTGATAGAGAATGAGTGTGATGAATTGACAGAATCAGGTTTCAGAAGGTGGATAATAAGAAACCTCTGTGAGCTAAAAGAACATGTTCTAACCCAATGTGAAGAAACTTAGAACATTGAAAAAAGGTTTGATGAAATGCTAATGCAAATAGACAATTTACAGAGGAATATAAGTGAATTAATGGAGCTGAAAAACACAATACGAGAACTTCATGAAGTATGCACAAGTTTTAACAGTCGAATTGATCAAGCAGAAGTAAGGATTTCAGAGGTTGAAGACCAACTTAACGAAATAAAACGAGAAGACAAGATTAGAGAAAAAAGGGTAAACAGGAATGAGCAAAGTCTCCAAGAAATATGGGACTACATGAAAAGATCTAATCTACATTTGGTATGTGTACCTGAATGTGATGAAGAGAATGAATCGAAGCTGGAAAATATTTTTCAGGATATTATCCAAGAAAACTTTTCCAACCTAGCAAGGCAGAACAATACTCAACTCCAGGTAATACAGAGAACACCACAAAGATATTCCTCAAAAAGAGCAACCCAAAGGCACATAATTGTTGGATTAACCAGGGTTGAAATGAAGGAGAAAATGCTAAGGGAAGCCAGAGAGAAAGGTCAGGTTACCCACAAAGGGAAGCCTATCAGACTCACAGCAAATCTCTCAGCAGAAATCCTGCAAGCCAGAAGAGAGTGGGGGCCAATATTCAACATCCTTAAAGAAAAGAACTTTCAACCCAGAATTTCATATCCAGCCAAACTAAGCTTTATAAGTGAAGGAAAAATAAAATTTTTTACAAACAAGCAAGTACTCAGAGATTTCATTACCACCAGGCCTGCTTTACAAGAGCTTCTGAAAGAAGCACTACATGTAGAAAGGAACGACCAGTATCAGTCATTCGAAAAATATACCAAAAGGTAAAGACTATCACCATAATGAAGAATTTACATCAACTAATGGGCAAAACAGCCAGCTAGTATTAAAAAGCAGTATTAAAGTCACATATATTAACATTAATCCTAATTTAAATGGACTAAATGCCCCAATCAAAAGACACAGACAGGCAAATTGGATAAAAAGCCAAAACCCATCATAATGCTGCATCCAGACCAATCCTACATGCAAAGATACATAAAGACTCAAAACAAAGCGATGGAGGAAGATTTACCAACCAAATGGAGAGCAAAATAAATAAATAAATAATAAAAAAGTAGGAGTTGCAATTCTCGTCTCTGATAAAATAGACTTTAAAGCAACAAAGAGCAAAAGAGACAAAGAAGGACATTATAAAACGGTAAAAGGATCAATGTAATAAGAAGAGCTAACGATCCTAAATATACATGCACCCCATACAGGAGGATCCAGCGACATAAGGCAAGTTCTTAAAGACTTACAAAGAGGCTTAGACCCACACACAATAATAGTGGGAGACTTTAGTACTACATTGTCAATATTAGACAGATCAGTGAGACAGAAAATTAACAAGGATGACCAGGACTTGAACTCAGACCAAGAACAAGTAAATTTAATAAACGTTTACAGAACTCTCCACCCCAAATCCACAAAATATACATTTTTCTGAGTATCATGTCACACCTATTCTGAAAGTGACCACATAATTGGAAGTAAATAATTCCTCAGCAATTGCACAGCATCTCACAGGTTTAAATGAAATATTGGTTGGCTGGTTTTTTGTTATTTTCTTCCCTTGCTCCTTCCTGTCTCCATTGTTAAACACAATTATTGGCATAAAAGAGGTTTAATACCCATCTTTAGACTCTATTCTAGCCTAGGCAATAGAGCAAGGTTTCCATTTTCTCTCCCACTTTCTCTTTCTCTTTCTTTTTTTCATTCTCCTTTTTCTTTCTTTCTCTCCTTTTCTCTTTCATCTTTTCTTCCTTTTTCTTTCTTTCTAAAAAGAAAAAAAAAAGAAACGTGTTTCTAACTGATGAATTGAAACAGAGATCCAACTCTCTTAGTTGAATGAACACACGCCATAGCAATTTCACAGATACGTTTCTGCTGTGTTTTACAAGCAGTCTTGCTACTATTTCATTTAACACGGGATTTTGCTGGAAACGTCAGATGAGAGATTCTCTACAGAAAGTATTCTCAAACTGCTGCATACACACATCAGTGTAACTCTGTATGTTGAATGCACACATTATCAAGCATTCTCCCAGATAGCTTCCTTTTAGTTTTAAAAGTGAGATAGTTCCCATTTCATCATGTGCCCACTTTCCTTCTGTAATGTATAAATCTTCCTTCTGTAAGAAATATGTTTCTAATCTGCTGAATCAAAACATAGTTTCAACTCTATTCGTTGAACGAACACATGCCATAGCAGTTTCACAAATACGTTTCTTCTGTGTTTTACAGGCAGTCTTACTGCTATTTCAATAACATGTGATTTTGCTGGAAAAGTCAGTTTTGAGATTCTCCACAGAAAGTGTTCTCAAACTGCTGCATACACACATCAGTGAAACTCTCTAGGCGGAATGCGCACATTGTCAAGCATTGTCCCAGATAGCTTCCTTTTAGTTTTTAAGGTGAGATATTCACATTACAGCATATGCCCACTTTCCTTCTGGATTGTCCAATCCAGCTTCTGTAAGAAATGTGTTCCTAACCTGCTGAATCCAAACAGAGACTCAACTCTCTTAGCTGAACGAACACCAACCATAGCAGCTTCACAGATACGTTTCTTTTGTGTTTTATAGGCAGTCTGACTGCTATTTCTTATAACACAGGATTTGGTTGGAAACGTCAGCTTTGAGATTCTCCACAGAAAGAGTTCTCAAACTGCTGCATACACACATCAGTGTAACTCTCTAAGTTGAATGCACACATTGTGAAGCATTCTCCCAGAAATCTTCTTTAAGTTTATAAGGTCAGATATTTCCCATTACAGCATATGCCAACTTTAATTATGGAATGTCCAAATCTAGCTTCTGTAAGGAATGTGTTTCTAACCTGGTGAATCAAAACATAGATTCAACCCTCTTAGGTGAAAGAACACACACCAAAGAAGTTTCACAGATACGTTTCTTCTGTGTTTTAAAGGCAGTCTTACTGCTGTTTCGTGTAGCATGGGAATTTGCTGGAAATGTCTGTTTTGAGATTCTCCACAGAAAACATTCTCAAAATGCTGCATACACACATCAGTGTAACTCTCTATGTTGAATGCACACATTGTCAAGCATTCTCCCACATAGTTTCCTTTTAGTTTTTAACGTGTATTACTTCCCATTACAGCATATGCCCACTTTCCTTCTTTAATGTCCAAATTCAGCTTCTGTAAGAAATGTGTTTCTAACCTGCTGAATCGAAACATAGATTCAACTCTCTTAGTTGACCAGACACACACCATAACAGCTTCACAGATACGTTTCTTCTGTGTTTTACAGGCAGTCTTACTGCTATTTCATGTAACATGGGATTTTGCTGAAAACGTTAGTTTTGAGATTCTCCACAGAAAGCATTTTCCAACTGCTGCATACACACATCAGTGTAATTCTCTAAGTTGAATGCACACATTACCAAGCATTCTCCATTATACTTCCATTTGTTTTTATGTGACATATTTCCCATTACAGCATATGCCCACTTTCCTTCTGGAATGTCCAAATCTAGCTTCTGTAAGAAATGTGTTTCTAACCTGCCGAATTGCAACATAGATTCAACTCTCTTAGTTCAACGAACACACCCCAAAGCAGTTTCACAGATTCGTTTCTCCTGTGTTTTACAGACACTCATACTGCTATTTCATATAACACGGGACTTTGCTTTAACTGTCAGTTTTGAGATTCTATACAGAACGTGTACTCAAACTGCTGCAACACACATCATTATAAGTATCTAAGTTTGATGCACACATTGTCAAGCAGTGTCCCAGATAGAAGAAACATATCAGTGAAACAGTTCTTGTGTGTGTTCGTTCCACTAAGAGAGTTGAATAAATGTTTCGATCCACCAGTGTACAAACGCATTTCTTACAGAAGCTAGATTCCGACATTCCAGAAGGAATGTGGGCATATGTTGTAATGGGAAATATCTCACCCTGAAAAACTAAAAGGAAGCTATATGGGAGAATGCTTGACAATGTGTGCATTCAACTTAGAGAGTTACATTTATGTGTGTATGCAGCAGTTTGAGAACGCTTTGTATGGAAAATCTCAAAACTGACGTTTCCAGCAAAGTCTTTGTTACACGAAATAGCACTAAGACTGCCTGTAAAACACAGAAGAAACATATCTGTGAAACTGCTATGGTGTGTGTTCTCTCAACGAAGGGAGTTGAATCTATGTTTTGATTCAGCAGAATAGAAACACATTTCTTACACAATCTAGATTTGGACATTCCAGAAGGAAGTGGGGATATGCTGTAATGGGAACTACTGCACCTTAAAAACTTAAAGGAAGCTATCTGGGAGAATGTTTGACAATGTGTGCATTCAAATTCGTGTGTTACAGTGATATGTGTATGCAGCAGTTTGAGAATGCATTCTGTGGAGAATATCAAAACTAACGTTTCCAGCAAAATCCCATGTTATAAGAAATAGCAGTAAGACTGCCTGTAAAACACAGAAGAAATGTATCTGTGAAACTGCTATGGTGTGTGTTCGTTCAACTAAGAGAGTTGAATCTATGTTTCGATTCAGCAGGTTAGAAACACATTTTTTAGAGAAGCTAGATTTGGACATTCCAGAAGGAAAGTGGGCATATGATGTAATGGGAAATACCACACCTTAAAAACCAAAATGAAGCTATCTGGGAGCATGGTTGACAATGTGTGCATTCAACTTAGAGAGTTACACTGATGTGTGTATGCAGCAGTTTGAGAACGCTTTCGGGGGGAGAATCTCAAAACCGACATTTCGAATAAAGTCCCATGTTAAACGAAACAGCAGTAAGACTGCCTTTGAAACACAGAAGAAACGTATCTGTGAAGCTGCTATGGTGTGTGTTCATTCAACTAAGAGAGTTGAAGCTATGTTTCGATTCAGCAGGTTAGAAACACATTTGGAACAGAAGCTACATTTGGACATTTCAGAAGGAAACTGTGCATAGGCTACAAAGGGAAATTTTACACCTTAAATACTAAAAGGAAACTATGTGGGAGAATGCTTGGCAATGTGTGCATTAAACTTACAGAGCTACACTGATGTGTGTATGCAGCAGTTTGAGAACACTTTTTGTGGAGAATCTCAAAACTGACGTTTTTAGCAAAACCCCATGTTATATGAAATAGTAGAAAGACTGCCTCTAAAACACAGAAGAAAAGTATCTGTGAAACTGCTATGGTGTGTTTTCGTTCATCTAATAGTTGAATTTATGTAGAGCAGGTTACAAACACATATCTTACAGAAGCTAGATTTGGACATTCCTGAAGGAATGTGGGCATATGCTGTAATGGGAAATATCACACCTTACAAACTAAAAGGAAGCTATCTGGTAGAATTCTTGACAAGGTGTGCATTCAACTTAGAGAGTTACACTGATGTGTGTATGCAGCAGTTTGAGAACTCTTTCTGTGGAGAATCTAAAACTGACATTTCCAGCAAAATTCCTTGTTAAACGAAATAGCAATAAGACTGCCTTTAAAACACGGTAGAAATGTATCTGTGAAACTGCTATGGTTTGTGCTCATTTAACTACGAGAGTTGAATCTATGTTTCGATTCAGCAGGTTAGAAACACAATTCTTACAGAGCTAGATTTGGACATTCCAAAAGGAAAGTTGCCATATGCTGTAATGGGAAATATCACACCTAAAAAACCAAAAACAAGCTATTTGGGAGAATGCTTGACAATGTGTGCATTTAAGTTAGAGAGTTACACTGATGTGTGTATGCAGCACTTTGAGAACTCTTTCTGTGGAGAATTTCAAAAGTGATGTTTCCAGCAAAATTGCCTGTCAAATGAAATACCAGTAAGATTGCCTGTAAAACACAGAAGAAGCGTATCTGTGAAACTGCTATGGTGTGTGTTCGTTCAACTAAGAGAGTTGAATCTATGTTTTGATTCAGCAGGTTAGAAACACTTTCCTTACAGAAGCTAGGTTTGGACATTCCAGAAGGAAAGTGTGCATAGGCTGTAATGGAAAATATTACACCTTAAATACTAAAAGGAAGCTATGTGGGAGAATGATTGACAATGTGTGCATTCAACTTAGGGATTTACACTGATGTGTGTATGCAGCAGTTTGAGCACGCTTTCTGTGGACAATCCCAAAACTGACGTTTCCAGCAAAATATAGTGTTATACGAAATTGCAGTAAGAATGCTTGTAAAACACAGAAGAAACATATCTGTGATTCTGTCATGGTGTCTGTTCGTTCAACTAAGAGTGTTGAATCTGTTTCATTTTAGCAGGTTAGAAACCCACTTCTTACAGAAGCTTGATTTGGACATTCCAGAAGAAAAGTGGGCATATTCTGTAATGAGATATATCACACCTTAAAAACAAGAATTAAGTTATCTCAGAGAACGCTTGACAATGTGTGCATTCAACTTAGAGAGTTACACTGATGTGAGTATGCAGCAGTTTGAGAACACGTTCTGTGGAGAATCTCCAATCTGACATTTCCAGCAAAACCCCTTGTTATAAGAAAGAGCAATAAGACTGCCTGTAAAACACAGAGGAAACGTTTCTGTGAAACTGCTATGGTGTGTGTTCGTTCAGGTAAGAGAGTTGAATCTAAGTTTTGGTGCAGCGGATTAGAAACTCATCTCTTACGGAAGCTATAATAGGACATTCCAGAAGAAATGTGGTCATATGATGTATAGGAAATATCACACTTTCAAAACCAGAAGGAAGCTATCTGGGAGAATGCTTGACAATGTGTGCATTCAACTTAGAGAGTTACCCTGATGTGTGTATGCAGCAGTTTGAGAACGCTTTCTGTGGAGAATCTCAAAACTGAGGTTTCCAGCAATATTCCGTGTTATACAAAATAGCTCTAAGACTGCATGTAAAACACAGAAGAAATGTATCTGTGAAACTGCTATGGTGACTGTTCGTTCAACTAAGATAGTTGAATCTATGTTTTGATTCAGCAGGTTAGAAACACATTTGGAGCAGAAGCTACATTTGGACATTCCAGAAGCAAAGTGGGTATATGCTGTAATGGGAAATATCACACCTTAAAAACCAAAAGGAAGCTATCTGGGAGAACGCTTGACAATGTGTGCATTCAACTTAGAGAGTTACACTGATGTGTGTATGTAGCAGTTTGAGAATGCTTTCTGTGTAGAATCTCAAAACTAACGTATCCAGCAAAATCCCGTGTTATACGAAATAGTATGACTGCCTGTAAAACACAAAAGGAATGCATCTGTAAAACTGCTAAGGTGTGTGTTCATTCAACAAACAGAGTCGAATCTATGCTTTGATTAGGCAGGTTAGAAACACATTTCTTACAGAAGCTAGCTTTCGACAATCCAGAAGGAAAGTGGGCATATGCTGTAACGGGAAATATCTCACCTTAAAAATTAAAACGATGCTATGTGGGAAAAGGTTTGACAATGAATGCATACAACTTAGGGAGTTACACTGATATGTGCATACAGCAGTTTGAGAACGCTTTCTGTGGAGAATCTCAAAACTGACGTTTCCCCACAAAATCTGGTGTTACACGAAATAGCACTCTGACTGCCTGTAAAACACAGAAGAAACATATCTTTGAAACTGCTATGGTGGGGTGCTCATTCATCTAAGAGCTGAATCTGTTTTGATTCAGCAGGTTAGAATCACATTTCGTACAGGAGCTAGATTTCGACAACCCAGAAGGAAAATGGGCATGTGCCATAATGGGAAATATCTCACCTTAAAAACTGAAAGGAAGCTCTCTGGGAGAACGCTGGACAATGTGTGCATTGAACTTAGAGAGTTCCACTGTCATGTGTATGCAGCAGTTTGAGAACACTTTCTGTGGAGAATCTCAAATCTGACGTTTCCAGCAAAATCTCGTGTTATTGGAAAGAGCAGTAAGACCGCCTGTAAAACACAGAAGAAACGTATCTGCGAAACTGCTATGCTGTGTGTTCCTTCAACAAAGACAGTCGAATCTATGTTTTGATTCAACAGGTTAGAAACACATTTCTAAAAGAAGCTAGATTTGGACATTCCTGAAGGAATGTGGGCATATGTTGTAATAGGAAATATCTCACCTTAAAAACTAAAAGGAACCTATCTGGGAGAATTCTTGACAATGTGTGCATTCAACTTACAGATTTTCACTGATATGTGTATGTAGCAGTTTGAGAACGCTTTCTGTGAAGAATCTCAAAACTGACATTACCAGCAGAATCCCGTGTTAAAAGAAATAGCAGTAAGACTGCCTATAAAACACAGAAGAAACGTATCTGTGAAACTGCTATGGTGTGTGTTTGTTCAACTAAGAGAGTTGAATCTCTGTTTCGATTCAGCAGGTTTGAAACACATTTCTTACAGAAGCTAGATTTGGACATTCCAGAAGGAAAGTGGGCATATGCTGTAATGGGAAATACCACACCTTAAAAACTAAGTGGAAGCTATCTGAGAGGATGCTTGACAATGTGTGAGTTCAACTTAGAGACTTACACTGATTTGTGTATGCAGCAGTTTGAGAAAGCTTTCTGTGGAGTATCTCGAAACTGACGTATCCAGCAAAATCCCATGTTATATGAAATGGCAGTAAGACTGCATTTAAAACACAGAAGAAACGTATCTGTGAAACTGCTATTGTGTGTGTTCGTTCAACCAAGAGACTTGAATCTGTGTTTTGATTCATCAGTTTCAAAACACATTTCTTATAGAAGCTAGATTTTTACCTTCCAGAAGGAAAGACAGCATATGATATAATGGGAAATATCTAACTTTAAAAACTAAAAAGATGCTATCTGGGAGAATGCCTGACAATGTGTGCATTGAACTTAGAGAGTTAATCTCATGTGTGTATGCAGCAGTTTGAGAACCCTTTATGTGGAGAATTCTCAAAACTAAAGTTTCCAGCATAATCCCGTGTTACATGAAAATAGCAGTAAGACTGCCTGTAAAACACAGAATAAATGTATCTGTGAAACTGCTATGATGTGTATTCGTTCACCTAAGACATTTGAATCTGTGTTTTGACTCAGCAGATTAGAAACAAATTTGTTACAGAAGCTAGTTTTGGACATTCCTGAAGGAAAGTGGGCATATGCTGTAATGGGAAATATATCACCTTAAAAACTAAAAGGAACCTACCTGGGATAATGCTTGACAATGTTTGCATTCAACTTATGGAGTTACATTGACGTGTGTATGCAGCAGTTTGAGAATGCTTTCTGTGGAGAATCTCAAAACTGACGTTTCCAGCAAAATCCCATGTTATAAGAAACAGCAGTAAGACTGCCTGTAAAACACAGAAGAGACGTATCTGTGAAACTGCTATGGTGTGTGTTCGTTCAACTAAGAGAGTTGAATCTATGTTTTGATTCAGCAGGTTAGGAACACATTTCTTACAGAAGCTAGTTTTGGACATTCCGGAGGGAAAGTGGGTATATGCTGTAATGGGAAATATCACACCTTAAAACTAAATGGAAGCTATCTGAGAGGATGCTTGACAATGTGTGAATTCAACTTAGAGACTTACACTAATTTGTGTGTGCAGTAGTTTGAGAGCACTTTCTGTGGAGTATCTAAAAACTGACGTTTCCCACAAAATCCCTTGTTATATGAAATAGCAGTAAGACAGCCTGTAAAACACAGAAGAAACGTACCTGTGAAATTGCTATGGTGTGTGTTTGTTCAACTAAAAGAGTTGAATCTATGTTTTGATTCAGCACGTTAGAAACACATTTGGGACAGAGGTGAGATTTGGATATTAAAAATGGAAAGTGGGCATATGCTGTAATGAGAAATATCTCAAATTAAAAACCAAAAGGAAGCTATCTGGGAAAATGGTTGTCAATGTGTGCATTCAACATACAGATTTACACTGATGTGTGTTTCCAGCAGTTTGAAAACCCATTCTTTGGAGGATCTCAAAACTGACATTTCCAGCAAAATCCTGTATTATATGAAATAGCAGTAAGACTGCCTGCATAACACAGAAGTATCATATTTTTTAAACAGCTATGGTGTTTTTGTTCAACTAAGGTAGTTGAATCTATGTTTCAATTCAGCAAGTTAGAAACATATTTCTTACAGAAGCTACATTTGTACATTACAGATGGAGAGTGGGCATATGCTGTAACGAGAAATATTTCACCTGAAAAACCAAAAGGAAGCCATCTGGGAGAATGCTCATCAATTTATATATTCAACCTACAGAGTTACAATGATGTGTGTCTGCAGCAGTTTCAAAACGCTATCTGTGGAGAATCTCAAAACTGACATTTCTAGCAAAATCTCATGTTATACAGAATAGCAGTAAGACTACCTATAAAACACAGAAGAAATGTACCTTTGAAAGTGCTATGGTGTGTGTTCGTTCAACTAAGAGAGTGGAATCTAAGTTTCAATTCATCAGGTTAGAAAAATATTTTATACAGAAGTTAGATTTGGACATTCCAGACAGAAAGTGGGCATATGCTGTAACAAGAAATATCTCACCTTAAAAAGCAAAAGGGAGCTATCTGAAAGAATAAATTTCAATGTTTCCATTCAGCCTATAGATTTACACTGATGTGTGTTTGCAGTAGTTTGAATAGGCTTCCTGCAGAGAAACTCAAAACTGACATTTCCAGCAAAATCCCATGTTATACGAAATAGCAGTAAGACTACCTGTAAAACACAGAAGAAACGTACCTGTGAAACTGCTATGGTGTGTTTTTGTTCAACTAAGAGCTTTGAATCTATGTTTTAATTCAGCAGGTTAGAAACACATTTTGGTCAGAAGTGAGATTTGGACATTAAAGACAGAAAGTGGGCATATGCTGTAATGAGAAATATCTCAAATTAAAAACCAAAAGGAAGCTATGTCAGAGAATGGTTGTCAACGTGTGCATTCAACCTACAGATTTACACTGATGTGTGTTTCCAACAGTTAGAAAACCCATTCTTTGGAGGATCTCAAAACTGACATTTCTGGTAAAATCCCATATTATACGAAATAGCAGTAAGACTGCCTGTAAAACACAGAAGTACTGTATCTTTTAAACTGCTATGGTGTGTTTTTGTTCAACTAAGAGAGTTGAATCTACGTTTCCATTCAACAGGTTAGAAACACATTTCGTACGGAAGCTAGATTTGGACATTCCAGATGGAAAGTGGGCATATGCTGTAATGAGAAATATCTCACATTAAAAACCAAAAGAAAGATATCTGGGAAAATGCTTGTCAATGTGTGCATTCAACTTTCAGAGTTACACTGATGTGTGCTTGCAGCAGTTTCAAAACGCTTTCTGTGGATAATCTCAAAACTGACCTTCCAGGCAAAATTCCATATTATACAAAATAGCAGTAGAACTGCCTATAAATCAGAAACGAAACACAACGTTGAAACTGCTATAGTGTGTGTTCGTTCAACTAAGAGAATTGAATCTGTTTCGATTCAGCAGTTAGAAACACATTTCTTACAGAAGCTAGATATGGACATTCCAGACGGATAGGTGAGAATATGCTGTAATGAGAAATATCTCACCTTAAAACCCAAAAGGAAGCTCTCTGGGAGAATGCTTGTTAATGTTTGCATTAAACTTAGAGAGTTACACTGATGTGTGTATGCATCAGTTTGAAGACGCTTTCTTTGGAGAATCTCAAAACTGTCATTTCCAGCAAAATCCCGTGTTATACGAAATGGCTGTTAAGACTGCCTGTAAAACACAGAAGAAACTTATCTTTGAAACTGCTATGGAGTGTATTCGTACAACTAGGATAGTTGAATCAGTGTTTCAATTCTGCAAGTTAGAAACACATTTATTACAGAAGCTAGATTTTTACATTCCAGACCAAAAGTGGGCATATGCTGTAATGAGAAATATCTCACCTTAAAAACCAAAAGGAAGCTATCTGAAAGAATAATTTTCAATGTGTGCATTCAACTTACAGAGTTACACTGTTATGTGTTTGCAGCAGTTTGAAAATGCTTTCTGTGGAGAATCTCAAAACTGACATTTCCAGCACAATCCCTTGTTATACGAAATAGCAGTAAAACTACCTGTAAAACACAGAAGTAAAGTACCTTTGAAACTGCTAAGGTGTGTTGGTTCAACTAAGAGATTTGAATCTATATTTTGATTCAGGAGTTAGTTAGAAGCACATTTCTTACAGAAGCTAGATTTGGACATTCCAGACGGAAAGTGGGCATATGCTGTAATGAGAAATTTCTCACCATAAAAACCAAAAGGAAGCTATCTGGGAAAATGCTTATCAATGTGTTACATTCACCTTAGAGAGTTACTCTGCTGTGTGTTTGCAGCAGTTTGAAAATGCTTTCTGTGGAGAATCTCAAAACTGACATTTCCCACAAAATCCCGTGTTATATGAAATAGCAATAAGACTGCCTGTAAATCACAGAAGAAACGTAACTTTGAAACTTCTATGGTGTGTGTTTGTTCAACTAAGAGAGTTGAATCTATGTTTAATTCAGCAGAATAGAAACATATTTCTTACAGAAGCTAGATTTCGACAGTCCAGATGGAAAGTTGGCATATACTGTAATGAGAATTATCTCACCTTAAAAACCAAAAGGAAACTATACTGGGAGAATGCTTGTAAATGTGTACATTCAACTTATAGAGTTACACTGATGTGTGTTTAAAGCAGTTTGTAAACTCTTTCTGTGGAGAATCTCAAAACTGCCATTTTCCAGCAAAATCCCATTTTATACGAAATAGCAGTAAGATTGCCTGTAAAACACAGAAGAAACGTACCTGTGAAACTGCAATGGTATGTGTTTATTCAACTAAGAGAGTTGTATCTATGTTTTGATTCAGCAGGTTAGAAACACATTTTGGACAGTAGTGAGATTTGGACATTAAAGGCAGAAAGTGGGCATATGCTGTAATGAGAAATATTTCAAATTAAAAACCAAAAGGAAGCTATCTGGGAGAATCGTTGTCAATGTGTGCATTCAACCTACAGATTTACACTGATGTGCATTTTCAGCAGTTTGAAAACGCATTCTTTGGAGGATCTCAAAACTGACATTTCCAGCAAAATCCCGTATTATATGAAATAGCAGTAAGACTGCCTGTAAAACACAGAAGGATCATATGTTTTAAACAGCTATGGTGTGTTTTCCTTCAACTAAGATAGTTGAATCTATTTTTCAATTCAACAGGTTAGAAACACATTTCATACGGAAGTTAGCTTTGGACATTCCAGACGGAAAGTGGGCATATGCTGTAATGAGAAATATCTCACCTTAAAAACCACAAGAAGCTATCTGGGAGAATGCTGTCAATGTGTGCATTCAACCTACAGAGTTACACTGATGTGTGTTTGCAGCAGTTTCAAAATGCTTTCTGTGTAGAATCTCAAAACTGACATTTCCAGCACATCAGTTTGAGCTCCACCCAGAATGATGGAGCTCAGTGGGGGGAAAGGGCATTCTTCATTGCAGAGGCGGTTCTAACCTTACTGTGTAAACAAAAGCCAGAGGAAGCTCACACAGCCGCTGGACTGAGCTGGTGGCAGCCCAATAGCGCATCTATAGGCAGACTGTGACTAGACTCCCTCCTTGCTGGAAAGGGCATTTCAAGAAAAAAAAAAGGCAGGAGCACATCAGGGATTTATAAATAAAACCCCACATTCCCGGGACAGAGCACCTGGGAAAAGGGGAAATTGTGAGTTTGCTACAGCAGACTCAAACACCATGCCCAGTAGCCCTAAAGGGAGAAAGAAAGCTCCCAGAAGAGCATTTGAGTTCTGATAAGTGACAGACTGCCTCCCCAAGTGGCTCCCTAATCCCCGTATAACCAAAAAGATGCGTCATACAGGAGAGCTTTAGCTGACATCTGGCAGGTACCCTTCTGGGACGAAGCTACCAGAGGAGATAACAGACAGAAATCCTTGCTGTATTACAGCCCCCACTGGTGATTCCCAGGCAAGCAAGGTGAATCTCCAGTAGTCCTACAGCAGAGGGGCCTGTTATAAGGAAAACTAAAAAACAAAAAGTATAGCTTCAACATCAACAGAAAGAAAGTCCACTCAGAGACCCCGTCCAAAATCACCAACTTCAAAGACCAAAGGTAGATAAATCCATGAAGATGGGAAGAAACCAGCACTATAAGGATGAAATCACCAAAGACGAGAATGCCTCTTCTCCTCCAAAGGATTACAACTCCTCACCAGCAAGGGAACAAAACAGGATGGAGAATGAGTTTGACAAATTCACAGAAGTAGGCTTCAGAAGGTGGGTAATAACAAACTTCTCTGAGCTAAAGGAACATGTTGTAACCCGATGCAAAGAAACTAAAAACCTTGAAAAAAGGTTAGACAAAATGCTAAATAGAATAACAAGCTTAGAGAAGAACCTAAATGACTTAATGGAGGTGAAAAACACAGCACGAGAACTTTGAAAAGCATGCACAAGTTTCAATAGCCAAATCAATGAAGCAGTAGAAAGGCTATGAGAGACTGAAGATCAACTCAGTGAAATGAAATGAGAAGGCCATATTAGAGAAAAAACGAGTGAAAAAAAATGAACAAAACTAATAAATATGGGATTATGTGAAAAGACCTAATCTACATTTGATCGGCATTCCTGAATGTGAAGGGGAGAATGAATCCAAGCTGGAAAACACTCTTCAGGGTATTATCCAGGAGAACTTCCCCAATGTAGCAGGGCAGGCCAACATTCAAATCCAGGAAATACAGAGAACATCACAAAGATATTCCTCAAGAAGAGCAACCCCAAGGCACATAATTGTCAGATTCACCGGGGTTGAAATGAAGGAAAAAATGCCAAGGGCAGCCAGAGAGAAAGGTCAGGTTACCCACAAAGGGAAGCCCATCAGACTCACAGCAGATCTCTTGGCAGAAAATCTGCAAGCCAAAAGAGAGTGGGGGCCAATATTCAACATCCTTAAAGTAAAGAATTTTCAATCCAGAATTTCATATCCAGCCAAACTAAGCTTCATAAGCAAAGGAGAAATAAAATCCTTTATGAACAAGCAATTGCAGAGAGATTTTATCACCACCAGGCCTGCCTTACAAGAGCTCCTGAAAGAAGCACTAAACATGGAAAGGAACAACCAGTACCAGCTACTCCAAAATCTTGCCAAATGGTAAGCAGCATTGACACAATGAAGAAATTGCATCAACTAATGGGCGAAACAACCAGCTAGCATCTAAATGGCAGGATCGAATTCACACATAACAATATTAACCTTAAATGTAAATGGGCTAAATGCCTCAGTCGAAAGACACAGACTGACAAATTGGATAAAAAGTCAAAAACCATCCGTGTGTTGTATCCAGGAAACCAATCTCACTTGCAAGAACACACATAGGCTCAGAACAAAGGGATAGAGGAAGATTTACCAAGCAAATAGAGAGAGGAAAAAAAAAAAAGGCGAGAGTTGCAATTCTAGTCTCCGATAAAACAGACTTTAAACCAACAAAGATCAAAAGAGACAAAGAAGACCATTACATAATGGTAAAAGGATCAATGCAACAAGAAGAGTTAATGATCCTAAATATATATGCACCCAATACAGGAGCACCCAGATAAATAAAGCAAGTTCTTAATAATCTACAAAGAGAATTAAACTCCCAAACAATAATAGTGGGAGACTTTAACACTCCACTCTCAATATTAGACAGATCAACGGGACAGAAAATTAACAAGAATATCCATGACCTGAACTTAGATCTGGATCAAGCAAACATAGACACCTACAGAACTCTCCACACAAAATTCACAGAATATACATTCTTCTCAGCACCACATCGCACCTACTCTAAAGTTGACCACATAATTGGAAGTAAATCACTCCTCAGCAAATGCTAAAGAATGGAAATCATAACAAACAGTATCTCAGACCACAGGGCAATCAAATTAGAACTCAGAATTCAGAAAGTAAGTCAGAATTGCACAACTTCATGGAAACTGAATAACCGGCTCTTGAATGTTTACTAGATAAACAATGAAATGAAGGTAGAAATAAAGATGTTCTTCAAAACCAATGAGAATGAATACACAACGTACCAGAATCTCAGGACATATTTAAAGCAGTGTCTAGAGGAAAATTTATAGCAATAAATGCCCACATGAGAAGCAAGGAAAGAGCTAAAATCAACACCCTATTTTCAAAATTGAAAGAGCTAGAGGAGCAAGATCAAAAAAACTCAAAAGCTAGCAGAAGACAAGAAATAATTAAGATCAGAGCAGAACCGAAGGAAATAGAGACCAAAAAAAAAAAAAAACCTCTTCAAAAAAATCAATAAATCCAGGAGCTGGTTTTTTTAAAAGATCAAAAACCAGGCTGCTAGTTAGATTAATTAAAAAGAAAGAGAGAAGAATCAAATAGATGCAATAAAAAACAATAAAGGGGCCATCACCACCAATTCCACAGAAATACAAACCACAATTAGAGATTACTGCAAACACCTCTATGCACATAAGCCAGTAAACCCGGAAGAAATTGATAAATTCCTGGACACTTGCACCCTCCCAAGCCTAAACCAGGAAGAAGTTGAAACCCTGAATAGACAATAACAAGGGCTGAAGTTGAGGCAGCAATTAATAGCCTACCAAACAAAAAAAGCCCAGGTCCAGATGGGTTCACAGCTAAATTCCACCAGATACACAAAGAGAAGCTGGTACCACCCCTTCTGAAATGATTCCAAACAATCCAAAACGAGAGAATCCTTCCCAAATCATTTTATGAGATCATCATCCTGATACCAAAACCCATCAGAGACTCAACAAAAAAAGAAAACTTCAGGCCAATATCCATGATGAACATAGATGCAAAAATCTTCAATAAAATACTGGCGGCCAGGTGCGGTGGCTCACGCCTGTAATCCCAGCACTTTGGGAGGCTAAGGCGGGCAGATCATGATGTCAAGAGATTGAGACCATCCTGGCCAACATGGTGAAATCCCATCTCTACTAAAAGTACAAAAAATTAGCCGGGTGTGGTGGTGCATGCCTATTGTCCCAGCTACTCGGGAGGCTAAGGCAGGAGAATTGCTTGAAACTGGAAAACGGAAGTTGCAGTGAGCCAGGATCGCGCCACTGCACTCCAGCATGGTGACAGAGTGAGACTTTGTCTCAAAAATATAAAAAATAAATAAAATAAAATAAAATAAAATAAAATAAAATACTGGCAAACCAATTGCAACAGCACATCAAAAAGCTTATCCACCATGATCAAGTAGGTTTCATCCCAGGGATGCAAGGTTTGGTCAACATACACAAGTCTATAAACGTCTATAAATGTAATCTGCCACATAAACAGAATCAAAGCAAAATCACATGATTATCTCAAAAGATGCAGAGAAGGCCTTTGACAAAATTCAACAGAGCTTTATGTTAAAAACTCTCAATAAACTAGGTATAGATGGAACATATCTCAAAATAATAAAAGCTATTTACGACAAACCCACAGCCAATATCATACTAAATGGGCAAAAACTGGAAGTATTCCCTTTGAAATCTGGTACTAGAAAAGGATGCCCTCTCTCACCACTCCTATTCAATATAGTATTGGAAGTTCTAGCCAGAGCAATCAGGCTGGGAAAAAAAAAGGTATTCAATTAGGAAAGCAGGAAGTCAAATTGTCTGTATTTGCAGACGACATGATTGTATATTTAGAAGACCCCATCGTCTCAGCCCAAAATCTCTTAAAACTGATAAGCAATTCAGCAAAGTCTCAGGATACAAAATCAATGTGCAAAAATCACAAGCATTCCTACACACCAATAACAGACAAAAGAGAACCAAATCAAGAGCAAACTCCCATTCACATTGCTACGAAGAGGATAAAATACCTAGGAATACAACTAATGAAAGATTTAAAGGACCTTTTCAAGGAGAACTGCAAACCACTGCTCAAAGAAATAAGAGAGGACACAAACAGATGGAAAAACATTCCATACTCATGGTTAGGAAGAGTCAATATTGTGAAAATGGCCATACTGCCCAAAGTAATTTACAGATTCAATGATATCCCCATCAAGCTACCTATGACCCTCTTCACCAGAACTGGAAAAAAACACCTTGAACTTCATATGGAACCAAAAGAGATCCCGCATAGCCAAAACAATCCTACGCAAAAAGAACAAAGCTGGAGGCATCACGCTACCTGACTTCAAACTATACTACAAGGCTACAGTAATCAAAACAGCTTGGTACTGGTACCAAAAGAGAGATATAGACCAATGGAACAGAACAGAGGCCTCAGAGGCAATGCCACACATCCACAACCATCTGATCTTTGAAAAACCTGATAAAAACAAGCAATGGGTAAAAGAGCCCCTGTTTAATAAATGGTGTTGGGAAAACTGACTAGCCATGTGCAGAAAGCAGAAACTGGATCCCTTCCTGACATCTTACACTAAAATTAACTCCAGATGGATTAAACATAAGACTTAACATCATAAAAACCCTAGAAGAAAACCTAGCAAAACAATTCAGGACACAGGCATAGGCAAGGACTTCATGGCTAAAACACCAAAAGCATTGGCAACAAAAGCTAAAATAGGCAAATCGTATCTAATTAAACTTAAAAACTTTTGCACAGCAAAAGAAACAATCATTAGAGTAAACCAGTAACCAACAGAATGGGAAAAGTTTTTGCAAGCTACCCATCTGACAATGGGCTAATATCCAGAATCTACAAAGATCTAAAGCAGAAAGAAAGAAAAAAAACAACCCCATCAAAAATTGGGTGAAGGATATGAACACACATTTTTCAAAAGAAGACATGTATGCAGCCAAAAAACACATGAAAAAAATGCTCATCATCAGTGGTCATTAGAGAAATGCAAGTGAAAACCACACTAAGGTACCATCTCATGCCAGTTAGAATGGTGATCATTAAAAAATCTGGAGACAACAGATGATGGAGAGGTTGTCAAAAAATAGGAACACTTTTACACTGTTGGTAGGATGTAAATTAGTTCAACCATTGTAGAAGACAGTGTGTTGATTCCTCAAGAGTCTAGAAATAGAAATACCATTTGACCCAGCAATCCCATTACTAGGTATATACCCGAAGGATTATAAATCACTCTATTATAAGGACACATGCACACATATGTTCATTGTGGCACTGTTTACAATAGCAAAGACCTGGAACCAACCCAAATGCCCATCAATGATGGACTGGATAAAGATAAAATATGGTACATATACACCGCGGAATACTGTACAGCCACAAAAAAGCTGAGTTCGTATTCTTTGTAGGGACATGAATGAATCTGGAAATCATCATTCTTAGCAAACTGACGCAAGAACAGAAAACCAAACACTGCATGCTCTCACTCATAGGCTGGTGTTGAACAATGAGAAAACATGGACACAGGGAGGGGAACATCACACACTGGGGTCTGTTGAGGTCGGAGGGCTAAAGGATGGACACAGAGGGGTGGCGAGGTTGGAAAGGAATTACATTGAGAGAAATGCCTGATGTAGGTGATGGGGGAATGGAGGCAGCAAACCACCATGGCATGTGTGTACTTATGCAACAATCCTGCAAGATCTGCACATGAATTCCAGAACTTAAAGGATAATGGAAGAAAAAGAAAAGACTAAACTGTTTGCAAATAAATTGGTCCTACTATGATTTTTCTTTTTAAAGAAATTTGGGGAGATGGAGAGATAAAAGTATGTTTCTAAAGAACTTGGTACTAAGTTTTAGCCCTTGTCTATTTTTTTAGTATAGTTTTTATTATTTTCTATAAATCAGAATAAATCTTAAAACTTTTTTTCTGGTTACAAATCTCCAAACTAACATTTTTAATCTTTTTTGTTGTTGTTGTTTTTTGAGATGGAGTTTTACTCTGTCACCCCCAGGCTGGCTTGAAGCAGTGTGATCTTGGCTCACTGCAACCTCTGCCTCCCAGGTTCAAATGATTCTCCTGCCTCAGCCTCCTGAGGAGCTGGAACTACAGGCACATGTCACCATGCCCAGCTAATTTTTGTATTTTTTAGTAGTGATGGGGTTTCACCCTGTTGGCCAGTCTCAAACTTTTGACCTCAGGTGAATCCACCTACCTCAGCCTCCCAAAGTCCTGGGATTACAGGCATGAGCCCCTGCATTCAACCTAATATTTTCAAGTTTTTTCTCCCACTTTTCTGGCTTGACAGCACTAGAAAGTAAAACTCTGCTTCTTTATAAGCCCAACAAAGTAAAGGTAGACATCTTCAATTTCAGAAGAAAATAACAGCAACTTATAACTATATTCACACTTGCCTGCTGATGTATGAACTTAGAGAATTTATTTAAATATTTGGTTTGGACTACAACCCAGAATCTGTCAGATTTCCACTGCCATCTGAAGATATCCAAGACTCTAGAGAAACTAGTATGTAGATGGACTGCTCCAGACAAAAAGAAACAAAACAAACAAAAAGCAAAACTTAAGCTTTGTAAAAATGCCTCATTAGATATTGAATTGCTTGTGTCATACATAGAAGCCTATCCTACCTGCAATGGCACTCCTAGATTGGGACAGAGTTGTTTAACTAAAATAATTTATCGTCAGGACTGAAATACTGACTAAAGAAGACAAGTGCTAATATATTTAAATTTGCTGCTTTCTATTTATCCCAATTTGTCTTTCCACTCATTTGTCTATCTAGATCTTTACAACCTCTACCCCATCTCTCCAGAGTTACCAGCTTGGTTTTTTATAAGTAAAACTTTTTTTATTTTTATTTTTTGAGACAAAGTGTCACTCTGTTGCCCAGCCTGGAGTGCAGTGGCTCAATCTCAGCTCACTGCAACTTCGGCCTCCCAGGTTCAAGCGATTCTCATGCCTCAACCTCCCGAGTAGCTAAGATTACAGGCTCTGTCACCATGGCTGCATAATTTTTGTATTTTTTTTTTAGTAGAGACGAGATTTCACCATGTTGGCCAGGTTGGTTTCAAACTCGTGACCTCAGGTGATCCATCTTCCTTGGCCTCCAAAAATGCTGGGATTACAGGCATGACCCACCATGCCCAGCTGTGAAACTTCTTTTAAGTTTCAAAGAGGGAAGTGAAGGAAACTAAAACATTTTATCACAAAATATATTTTTGACATATTTAAAAATGGCAGCTGCTTGGCCATCCTGACAGAAGTGACCATGCAAAGCTGTCTTACCTGAGCAAACTTTGCATCTGTAGAGAATTTCCATTAATGCAGCCAGGACTCCTTTCATTTTCTATGCTTTTCCAGAGACCTGAAAAAGATTGAGACTCTCCCACTTTTAAAAGTCTGAAAAGAAACATTTGCCATCTGTTTTCTCTGAGGTGGCTTTATTCACTTAATAAGAATGCCTTGGCTAACCATGCCTTTTCTCCTCCTCCCTTAATCCATTTTACTAGAATCTAAGCCCCCATTTTCCCTGTAATCTCAAAATCATACAACTTTCTGTAACTCATCAGGAAGGTGAATGTTTATTCTGAAGCCTTCTGTGTATACAATTTAATTAAATTTATATGCCTTATCTTCTAAAATTATGAATATACAACTGAAATATAAAACCTGAAACCATAAAACTATTAGAAAACTATACACATAGGTAAAGTTCATGATCTTGAAATTGGCAACAGACTCAGATGTGAAACCAAAAGCCCAAGAATGAAAAAAGAAAGATAGATTGGACTTTATCAAAATGAAATAAATAAACTTTTGTAATTGTAAGGACATTACCAAGAAAATAAAAAGAAACTACACAGAAAATATTTGCAAATCATATATTTGATTAGGGTGTAGTCTTTGATAGGAGAAGAGTGCTGACATCTTAATGACACCCCACCATCTTATGATTTAAGTTTCTATTTCTCAGTAATGAGCATTTCCACCTGCCCAAAACCACAAATGTCAGCCCTGCATGTAGTTTCAACAGAGCATAAATGGCCCTAACTGTAATAGAACCTAAGAAGGTTGCCAACAGTCCCAACCAGCCAGCACTTTCCCAAATCCTCCCTAATAGAATCTCATCTCAAAGCACACTTCCCCTACCAGGCCCTTTTTAAAAGCCTCAGGCTGAAAGAGAAGTTTGCACCTGACCCTGCCAGCCAGAAACCCTTCTCAGGTTTACTCTCAATAAACCTGTCTCGACTGGTAGATCCACCTTCTCGCCTCTTCTTTTCTTAATCTTTCTATCCCAACAGTATTCACTTTTGAATACATAAAAATCCCTTACAATTTAATAACAAAAACACAACCAGGACTCAAAAAAAAATTCTCCAGAAATATACAAAGGGTCAACAAGCACACATAGAGAATCTCAACATCATCAGGTATTATGGAAGTGCCAATCAAACCCACAGTGAGATATCACTTCACATCTAACTCAAAGGCTAGAATTGAAAAAGAGACTAAACAATAATGATTGACAAGGATGTGGAGATACTGAAACACTTGTCCATTATGGCCAGGAATATAAAATTATTTAGCAGCTGTGAAAAATAGTTGGAGGTACTTGTGAAACCTTAAGAAACTATCTAGCAATCCAACTCCCTGGTATATTCCCCAAATAATTAAAACCAAGTGTTCAAACAAATGCATGTACACACATGTTCGTATTAGCAAATCCACAATAGAAAAAAAAAATAGAACAACACATGTATCCACCAAGAAAGAAATAAAAAACAAAATGTAGGCTATACATGCAATAAAATTTTATTCTATCATAAAAATGAATGAAATATGGGAACACCTTATAAACATTACAAGTAAATTATGACAGAAATCAAAGGACAAATATTCATGATTCTAATTCTATAAAATGTTTAGAATAGACAAAATTCATTGAGACAGAAAATAGGTTGAAGGTAACAGGTGCTGGAGTGGTAGAAATGGAGTTCATTGCTTAGTAGATACAGAGTTTGTATTTGGGGTGATAAAATAATTGGACATGGATAATGGCTATGGTCTAATAACATTATGAACATAGTGTCATGGATTGATACACTTAAAATGGTTGAAATAAAAAATCATATGTGAAAACATTTATTATCATTAAAAAACACATTAGCTCTCTGAAACACAGTTAAGATGATAAAACCAAGCTACTGAATGAAAAAATAGTTTCAAACTATAGATACAGCAAAGGAGTAGTGTCTAGAATATATGAAGAGTTCTCAAAGTGTAACGGTAAAAAAATAAACAATCCAAGCAGATAATAAGCAAAATACACAGAGTCATTTCAGAGAAGAGGATATATAAATGTAAAATAACCATATGAAAATATGTTCAACATCATTAGCCATTATAAAATTTTGATGAAAACCACAATGAGATTTTATTGCATGTCTTCAGAATGGCTAAACTAAAAAAATAGTGACAACAACAAATGCTGCTGAGGATGTAGAAAAACTAGATCACTCCTCCAAGCCGATGGGAATGTAAATGGTGCTACCACCTAGGAAAACAGTTTGACATAGTAAGGTTGGCCATGGGAAGACTTGAGTGCCTGTCCATAGCCAGGTCCTGACAGTTCAAACCAGCTTTTCTTCTCCCATCTATGGACATCAGCTGTACACTCACCATTTTCCATTTCTAGGCTTTCTGGGTGTCCAGATATCTTCCCCAAGGCTTTTTCAGCTAGTGCAGGTCACAGAATAACAGAGGCTGTGACAGAGCCATGAGAGCTCTTTAGGGGCAGATGAGACATGCTGACAAATACCCAGTGGGGACAAGTAGTGACATCGATGTACCTTTACAGGAGTTCCTCATCCCTTTTTGGTGCTGCATCTGATTGGCCAGTTCTTATAGTTCCACCCCATCTCAGTCTGAGTGACAGTTTTGGAAGGTCACATTACTTAAACCTGGCTTCAGTCATCTCTGAAATCTGGCCCTGCCAAGGATGGGCATTCAAGACCAGCCTGGCCAACATGATGAAACCCCCCTCTCTACTAAAAACACAAAAAAATAGCTGGGCATGGTGGTGCATGCCTGTAATTCCAGCTACTGGGGAGGCTGAGGCAGGAGAATCCCTTGATCCCAAGGCAGAGGCTGCAGTGAGCCAAGATGGCATCCCTGCACTCCAGCCTGGGAAAAAGCGTGAGACTGTCTCAAAAAAAAAAAAAAGAAAGAAAGAAAAGAAATATACTTAACAGCGATCTCACCTTTTATTATTTATACTATAAAATGACCTAGCTATGTTCCGATTTTTGAGGATTGATGGCTTGTGGGCTTCTCCCTGCCCCGCCATCAAAGCCACAAATCTGACACTTTGGCTCTGAGACCTTTGAAACTGGCTGCCCTGTCCTGTGCTCAGGAACTCTTTGCAGACCATCTACAAACTGTGAGATATGTTATTTACGATTCTCCAGGGTGTATTTCACTTTGAAAGGAAACCGACTTTACACTCACCTTTGAAGGTGTACCTGGAGAACTTTGAAAAGTAAAAGGCCAGACCGAATCTTCACTGGGAGCGATGGGGACTCAGGCCCCACGTGGCCCGAGGCAACCCAAGGCCCTCAGAGCACTAAGTCTGCGTTCCTTCGAGCCTCAGGCACCAATTATAAGGAGCTGAGCTAACATCCTGGAAGAGTTTCTAGTCTATCTTTAAATTATTTCCCAAAGCCTCTGAGGCCAAGACCCGCTCCCTGGGGCTGGCTCTGACGCCAGCGCCCACAGAACCCAGGGCCAAGATTCAGGGGCGCGAGAGAGGCGGCTGGGCCTAAGGCAAAGCGCATGCACTGGTGCGCTCCAGCGCCAGTCTGCCAGAGACTGCCGGCCCTGCAGGAGATTGTTTCTTTCCTGGAGTCCAGGGTCGCCATCTAGACGTCTAAAGAACGTTTTGCATTGTTTCTAGATGAGTGAGACTGTCAAAGCAACACGGGGTAATGGTTGTGCTTCCTAGCAGCTGAGAGCGGATTGAAGCTGACAGCCCGCTGCCCAGGCAGCGTTGTTCCAAGTGCCCTGACAGAGCAGCTGCAGCTTTCCCTCCTTAATCATGCCGGTCTCTCTCAACGGTAGCTGACTTTTATTCTAGACTTCTGACTTCCAAATTAACTAGGGGTTTCCCGGAGAAGTGTCCCCGCCCTGCCCCCAAAGCCAAAATTCAGAACATGAATGCCAAGATGTACTATGTTGCTTGGGGAGTGCAAATTGTCCTCTCTTTTATTTCTGAGACAAGAAAAAAGAAAAACATTTGCATAAAAATTTATAAAATACTGAATCTGCATTGCTGATGACAATCCTTTTGCCAGTTGGTTCTGAGAGTTTACACAAGTCTCTGATTTCAGAAGAGACTTAACACCAAAACATAGTGATCTTTTAAGTGTAGGTGTAAAAGGTCCCATTTTCAATGGAATTTCCAACCTTTTCCCCCATCTTTTTCTTTTTTTCTGACCAGGACCCTATGCAAGAGAGGTGGATGGGGAAGGGGCAAGAAACCCAGGCTGGGAATACTGTGGAGGCAGTGCTGGAGCCAGACTGGCAGAGGGTGTCCAGCAGGGTGCGTGCAGTGGAGAGGGGCTTCCTGGAGTCAGGCCCCTGATGGGTGGGACCCTGAGGCTGGTGGGGATGAGAGGAAGAGCTGTTTCAGGAGAGGGTCCTCGCTGAGAGCACAGTCAGCAGACGAGACCATGGTTGGGGGAGGCAGCAAGGGAGGCAGGGAAGTGAGGGCAGGGTTCCCAGCGGGTGGGAGAGGTTTGCAGCCAGGACTTTGGGGTGGGGGTGTTTCCTAGACCCTGCAGGGGCAGAGGCAAGGCTGACATTGTGAGGAAGGGATGGGAGAGGGCTGCAAGGGGTGCCCTGTGGCCACTCAGGGGAGGGTAGGGGCTGCTGCAGGAGGCCTTCCCTTGGGGTCCAGTGGATCAAGGAGCTGTGGGTGTGGACTCAGGAGACAGCACAGCCCACAGCAGGACCAGGGGCTGAGGGGCAGGACTGGGCCTCAAGGGCAGGGTGAGGGGTTCTGGAGTCATTGCAAACTAGGCCCAGAAGAGCAGAAGGAGAATTGGGTGTGGGACAGAGGTGAGAAGAGTGTGGACACACAGTCTGTGGGGTCCCCAAGATGGTCTTGTAGGTGTCTGGGATGAGATGTGCCCCCAACTGCCAAGACCCTGAGTCCAGCCAGGAGGCTGACCAGGCCACTGCAAGGCTCAAAGAGACGAGACCCAGCCAACATTCACCCAGAAGTCCTGAGGACTGTGGCTGGGCTGTCTTGACCTGAGCATTAACCTTCACTTGAGGCCACCCAGCCTGGCACACAGCAGGGGCTCTGCAGTTCTGGGTCACCTGACAGCCACTCCAGGAGAGACAGCAAGCGCAGGACATGAGGTTTTCTGGCCTTTGGGGTTGGACCCATCTTCTTCTTGGGCCAGAATTAGGCCTTCCCCCACACGGTGGCTCTGCTTGTGCTTGTGGCCTGGCACATCCATAGTCACCTCTTCTTTGCTTTTCAAACTTAATTATTTATGTATTTCCTTTTGAAATTGTTTTTTAAGTATGTCTTGTCACATACATGAAGGAGTAGTTTGGTGTAAACACAAGAAACCTGACTTGCTCAGCTTGGCTCTCCTTCCCCACCAGCATCATCTGCTGTCACCCTCAAATCCCACAACTGATCTGTCCTTCTCTGCCCACCCCCCTCCCCAGATAGGATAATTGTATGCCATGTATGGGCACACCATCACATATGGCTACAGTGGGATTGCACTGTAAGGATTGTGCTGTAGTAACAGGAATAACACTGGGCACTTTTTACAGACCAGACACTGTTCTCAGTACTTTTCAGGTTAATGACTACCTATGCACATTACTTGTCTAATTCAGTGTCTCATAATTCTGGAGCTATGTCTTGTGAAAATGTATTTTCATCAAGGGTGTCTGAGGTAGTTTTCTCATGTGTTTTTAGTGGCTCAGGGATGGGATTTCCCACAGAGGCCCCTGTTACCCATTCAGGAGTGGATGAAGGGAGACCCCAGGGACAGATGCCAACAGAAAGAGGTGGGGTGGCTGGGAGGATGGAGACTGCATATGCTTGGGGGCAGCTTGGAGGCATGTATTAGAATGTTTCTGAGATGGGTTAAGGTGGACTATTGGGAAACACAACAGCTTAGTGAGTGCTGAATATCCATGACCCCTGGCATCTATATGGCTTAGCTACATCATGTCAACTTGACATAAAGCCGTAGGTGAACATTTCTTGGGACTCAGGGAAGACTGAAGGTTCATGTGAGGGTGAATAGTGACCCAGCTTCTCTCATTTCTGACACTTGCATTGCAGAATACTCTAGCTTCTTATTAAAGACACAGTGCACGCTGCCTCTGGAAAAGGAAGAATCCAACAACCATCATACCTGCACAATTCAGCAAAGGCAGAAATTTTCATTGGTGCCAGAACAAAGATTATTGGGATTTCAGAACAACTTGAATTTTGGATTATGTGAGGCAAGAACCTCTATGAGCTGTGCAGCCTGACATGGCCACTCTCCTAACCCATATTACTGAAACTCTGCTGTGTGGGTCCTGTTCCAAAAAGAAGTAAATTCTGTCCTTTATAGGAGGCTACAAAAACAGTCCTGGAGCAGTATGCATGCAGACATGCATTGAGGCCATAAGGCCAGGACACAGTATATACACTGCTAAATATGTCAGGGCAGAATATGCCAGAAACCTTAGGTTACTAGAGTATGTTTGAGTAGTATTCTACAGCTAAGTTAAAACAGGGCATGTCTTTCTCACTTCACTAGCAGTTTTCAGATTATTCTGATTGTGGTGGGTGGTGGAGAACTGGTGATTAGGAGAATGGATATTGTGTGATCAAATATCTTGTGTCCCAAGACACAGGTTCTGCCACTGCTTCTTTAGCCCTCTCATGTCAGAGCCACCAAAGGTTGCCACAGAGAAACTCCAGTGTAAAACAGTTGTGAATTTGTGGATTTTTAAATGTTTTCTAGCACATATCTATAGTGTAGTTTTGAGATGGGACATCAGGAGATGAAAATGACCTCAAGACAGCCCTGAAAAGACATAATACTGATGTCCATAAAGTAGGATGTTCACAAGCAGATTCCACATAAAAAGAATTCTGAAATGTGCATGTTTGTATCAGAACCACAGCATTCTAATCTGACATGAGAACAGTGATATAGACTCAAAGGTCAATTCTGGGAGCCCTCTCACTTCTATCCATGCATGTGTGTAAGCTATGAGTAGATACTGTCCTAGAAGATATGTCCTAAGTTCAGACTGGATTCCAAGAAAGAATGTTGAGGCCCAAGACCCTCCTCAGTCCTTGAATTTTTCTCAAGAATTCTCAAGGTGGTGGAAGACTTGGACATGTAATTGAAAACAGTATCATACTGCTTACATTCAAGAAGTAAGTATTCAATGTATGTGACTTCATAGTTTTAAAATGAACTGGGATGAAAAATTTTCAACACTTCTTACATTTATAGGATTTCTTTTTAGTATAGATTGTCATGTGTATAAAAAAGGTTGTGTAAAGGTTTTGCCACGCTTCCTATGTTGCCACAGTTTCTCTCCACTCTGAGTCTTTTTATATATTCACACCCTAGAGGAGAGTTCCAAGGTTTTCCCATATTTTAAAACAGTGCAGTAGGGGTGATGCATTTTTAAAAATTAAATGAACTGAAAACTTAATCATGTTTATATTCATATGTTTTCTAACCAGTGTGAGTTCTTTCATGTGTTGAAAAGAAAATGGAACAAAGGAGAAGCTTAAAACAAGGTTGATATTCAAACAGTTTTGCTCCACCATGAGCTCTTGCATGCATCAAAAAAGAACTGAACACTTGAAGGTTTTCAAACATTGTTTACATTTCTAGTGTTTATCTCCAGTATAAGTCTGTTTATACCACTAAAAGTATGACTGAAAGAAATGAGCACTTCATCAAATTTGAAAATTCACAATGTTTCACTTCTGTATGGGATCTTTTATAAGCTCCAGAAGAACTTAAAACACTTGAAAGCTTTATCACTTTGTTTAACAGGGATTCTCTCCAGTATGAGTTCTTTTGTACAATTCAAATTGACTAGAAAATATAAAGGCTTTACCATATTTTAAAAATTCTTATAGTACTTATCCAGTATGAATCCTTTCACACAATTGAAGGTGACTGGCAAGCATCAAGTCTTTACCAGTGTTTATAGTCATAGAGTTTTTCTGTACTATGAATTGTTTCATGTTTTCTAACAAATTAAACAACTGCTTTACCACACTATTCACTCATAGGTCTTCTTTTTGGTGTGAGTTCTTTGATGCATTTGAACAGAACTTGAACTACTGAAGGCTTTACCACATTGCTAACATTCATAAGATTTCTTTCCAGAATAAGTCCTTTCATTCAATCAAAAGTTACTGGGAGAAATGAAGGCTCTACCACCTTGTTTACATTCATAGTTTTTCTCTCCAGTCTGAGTTCTTTTGTACAGTCAAAAGTGACTGGAGGCAATGAAGGCTTTACCACATTGTTTACATTTATAGGGCTTATCTCCAGTGTGAGTTCTTTCATGAGTTTGAAAAGAACTCAAACAGACTGAAGATTTTCCCACACTCCAATTTGAGTTCTCTTATGTACTGTAACAGAACTTGAACAACTGAAGGCTTAACCACTTACTTTAATAAGGTTTCCCTCCAGTGTGAATCCTTTCATGCAATCGAAAGTTACTGGAAAAAATAAAGGCTTTGACACATTGTTTACATTTGTAGGGTTTCTCTGCAGTGTGAGTTCTTCCATGCAGTCGAAGAGAACTTGAACAACTGAAGGCTTTATCGCATTGTTTACATTTGTAGGGTTTCTCTCCAGTGTGAGTATTTCATGCACTTGAAGACAAC